>JAQHUG010000042.1:3220781-3233477 GCA_028555095.1 Dicrostonyx torquatus | reverse complement strand
GGCTCCTGACAGTGGGACCTGGATTTACACATGCTGCATGTCTGACTTTTTGGATCCAATTCACTATAGTGGGATACTATACCCAGCCTTGATACAAGGAGGAGGGATTTGGCCCTGCCTCAACTTGATATGCCAGACTTTGTTGACTCCCCATGATAGGCCTTACCTTCTCTGAGAAGTAGATGGAAGAAGGGGAAGGGGGAATGGGAGGAGATGGGCACAGAAGGAGGGGAGGAAGGGGAAACTGTGTTTGGTACATAAACTAAGTTTAAACACTTTAAAAAGTAGTAGATACTAACCTGTAAGCAAGTATTTTCATGATACAATGTTAGAATGTCTCCATTTCCATATCAGATGAGGAATCTGATTGGTCATAGAAGCTATGTGAATGCATGGAATCAAGTCAGACCATCAGAGTTTGGCTTCTGATCCTCACACTTATTTTCTTTGCCTTTTGGGTTTCTTTGCCTATCTAGAGTCTAGTTCTGTTGTTCAGAGTACCTCAGTCTATCTTTGGATGCCTTCCAAGGCCCATTGATGAGAGGGTTGATATGGCTGCCCACTGAGGCTTTTGACCACTCATTACAAAAAGATATTTTCATGATCCAAGATAAATCAAACTCTTTCTTCCTCCTTTTATCTTAATTGGAGAAACATAAAAACAGAAGTGACCAGAGAACCCGAGGAAGTCAACAGAGAAGACTCTATTTCTTTCTGCTTTTGAAGCTCCTAGAGTACTTTTGATTTTTTGATCTCCTGTGGTTTGTTTTTTCATTAATTTCTTTAGTTCTTTGAAGTGTAGATTATGCCCAAGGATTATGATGCCACAGGTTATATGCTGCCAAACTTCATTGAGAACTAGCTCAAAAGAAAGCAGCCTGACACTCACATCTTACACTATAATCCATGATTTGTAATGTGTTGTGGCTAGCATCTACTGTTTGTAATAAAAAAATCTGTAATCAATAACCCAGGGTATGAATTGATATGTGTTCCTCCAAAATGTGTATATTGCAGCTTTAACGGTGTGACTGTATTTATAGACAAGGGACTTAAGTAATTAATGTTAAGTGGGTCATTTTTGTGGTTGTGAAACATAACACATATAAGGAAAGGTGGTTCTTTAGGTCCAGGCACATGGGGAAAAGCCAGAGAATGATACAATGAAGGGGCACACATCTAAATGTAAGATAAATTGCCTTAGCAGACACAAGCTTTTGATAATACCTTGACTACTGTCTTCCACAACTGAGAGAAAATGCATTTATGTTGTTTAAGCCTGTAGACTTTGTGGTCATGACATAAACAAATAGATCTCAGTACTCTGAAGTGAGGTGCTGTTGTAGCATGTATCTCAGAAATATCTAACCAATATGTAAGTGTCTTTGGAATGGGTAAAAATTTGAAGAGACAATTATTTCATTCCTGTATTTTATCTACTTTTAAAATGTCTAAAGTGTCTTGAAATGATGGTTGGTAGACATGAATACTAAATGTGATCATTGTGAGTCTAAGATACAAATGAAAAACATACTCATAATTGTGGAAAGGAATATTTTTATAAGGTGGAAAGTTTCTTGGATGCATTGTGCAATTATATTACTGTTTTGTGGAAGGCTGGGCTTGTATGCTTGAGATTTTAAGGAAGGGGTCTATCTTACTGTGTATAGTAAACAGCAGAAAGACAGCAACAAGCAGAAAGAACCATTAAGCAAAATAAACTTAATTTGATTTGAAAATTTCACCATCTGTCCACATTGCAAAACTCAGAACATGTGTTCTTCCGAGAACAAGATAAAACAGAAATGTTATTACACAGTGAGACCAATCTAAGAGATGATTAGCCAATTGACAGAGAAGTCAGATGTGAAGGTGAACTTCTAGCAACTGAGACATTGCCAGTTTAGATTGAAAGAAAGAGAAAACAGATGAAATAAAGGAAGAGTTTCAGCTTCTGGCATTTTACAAAACGAAACAGCATAGCTACTGGGATCCACTCAGGCCCTCTTTCTTGGTCTTGGGAAGAGGATCAACCAAAACTAATGAAGTATGAGAAGACATATTAAAACCTGATAGTTGGTAAGGGAAATGATTTAAGGGTGAAATAGCACCCCTTAGCCTCACATTTGAACACTTGATTCTCAGCTGATGGTGCTTTTTAGGAAGATATAGAAACTTTAAGAGGAAGAGCTGCATGGGAAGAAGTGGGTCCCTAGAAATAGGCCTTGAGATTTATAGTTGAGCCCCAATTCCTGTTCATTCTCTGTTCAGTGACTGAAGATGTAATACAGCCAGCCACTCACTGCTCATACTGCCATGGCATCACTATCCACCCCATTGCAGTCTTCCTGCTATGGTGGGCTGTATTCCTTTGGATCTGCAAGCCAAAATAAACATTCTCCTTAAGCTGATTTGGTGTTTTTATTCATAGTTACAAAAACATACCTTGTATAGTAAGCTAATCAAAAGGTAAAATAAAACAAGTTTGAATGGGTATAAAGTGTTTGGATGGATAAAGCTGTTTTTAGAAGCCATAGGTTGTTGAACAAAATTATCAGTGTGAGACATAGGCTACCTCCATAGAAGTTGTGGTCCTGAGAAATTCCTGAGTTAGTTCATACCCTGCTGTTTATTGCCCTAAGAAACTAGGATTGTTGACAGTACCGCATATCTTGGTTCTAGGAAAGAAATCTAACTGAGGTTGGGCCAACAGCTCCCACTCTGCTGAGTAGTCATTGCTAAGAGGTGAATGTAAGCTATGGGAGGAGAATTGCCATCCATGATATCACCCAGTTCTGGACTCCATTTGCAACAGTGTCCTACAAGGCATGATGAGCCCACTGGACCAGTAGTGGCAAGTTTGTTATGAGAGTAAGTAGCTCTTTCCTGATTGGCTTTGATGCCTAGTCCACAGAAGGGAATTCACATTGGATCCTTCAAAATCTGGTCAACAGCTCATAGGCAGGGAGGTCACAGACTCTAGTGAAGAAGCTTTTGCTTCTGTCTTGCTAATGGACAGGTTTTGCTGGTTAGCTGTCTTCTAGTTGACTATCCTTATACCCATAGAATCAAGCTGATCTGTGCACTGGCCAGTGAAGCTACATTTTTACTTTTTTTTTTTCAAAATTCAGTGGTCACTGCTGAGGCTTATAAGTAGTCAAAATAGAGAGAATAAATGAATTTGAATACCTAGCCATAAGTTGCCCAATACACCCTCCAAGGCTCAGGGACACATCACAGAAGAAGGTAGAAAGTTTGTAAAGAATTATAGGATGCAAAGGGAGTGGAAAAGACTGCTAACTAGACAGGACATGACTGTTGCACTCTTGAACTCACAATAAAGGTGGTTTATGTGCACAGGACTGACCCTGTCAAACTTTGCTATGTGGAAGGGAGGAGATTGTGGGACCATGCTTTCTTGAATATTTGTGCAAATATGAGTTGGTGAGGAGGAAGACATTTTCTTCAGTGTAGTCTTAGGTAAGGTTCACAGACTTTGGGTTGGAAAATTCTTGCCTATGCCTGTAAAAACAACCCTACTGAAATTTAAAAGTTCATATAAATAAATAGATATGAAAGTACAAAGTGGACTAGTTGTAAATAGAAAGGAGGCTAAGTGAAGTAGAAAAAAACACAGAAGGATAATAAGAATGGGTGAATATAATCTAAAAATATTATGGAAAAGCACTAAAGTGATATGGAGTTCTTTTTGCATGGTTAATATATGCTAATAAAAGCACTTAAAGTGGAAAACAGTGACTTTTAAAGTGATCCAGAAGTTACCAGAACTGCCCCTCTCTCAAAAGATAAAGGTAAAAGGCGGCTTCCTCTTCAGTTTAACAGGTTGGTTTCTGCTTTTGACCTCAGCATATCAGGATGCTCCTGAAAATTGGCTAAGGACAAAGTTATGTCCAGAATGCAAGATAGGGGAAGCTCAATGCCCTGAGAGTTAATTTGTCTCATTTCTGGGCCTGAAGGGTGCAGAGATAAAAGAAGACATTTTCCGTAAGCCTAAAGATTTAATTTGATTTTTTTTATTTAAAATTTTATTTGTTTTTGTAAACAATCTTTTCTCATTTTACATAACAATCCCAGTGCCCACTCCATTCTCTCCTTCCTCTCCTCCCATCTTCCCCTTACAACACCTCCCACCTATCCCTCAGAGTAGGTAAGGCTTCCCATGGAGAGTCAACAAAGTCTGTCACATCATTTTGAGGTAGGACCAAGGCCCTCCTGCCTATATCTAGGCTGAGCAAGGTATCACTACTAAGAGAATGGGCTCCAAAAGCCAGTTCATAAACAAGGATAAATCCTGGTCCCACTGGCAGTGGCCCCACAGACTGCCCCAAGGCACACATTGTCACCCAAATTCACTTTCTCCATTTGTTCTTGGATAGGAGTGTTTGTGTCTTACTTTTTTTTCTGTAAGAGTGAGAATGTGGATGCTTTACCTTTCCACCACTGTATTTTGGAAGAATAAAACTTGTGTGGTTTCACAGATTCACAGATAGTAAAGAATTTTGCCTGAGAATGAATCACAGTGCAATTATTACCCACATTTAGATAAAATTTTGGACTTGAAATTGCTTATTGAAGTAGTTAAAATGGTGGGGTAGATAGAAGAATAAGGTGAATAATTTATGTAAAGGTATAAATTTGGAAAGCCACAATTTATTGCCCTAAATTGAATTGTAACCCCACTATTCATATCTTTAAGTCATGGCTCTCCTTATGACTGTATTTGGAGACAGGGCTTTTGGGGGAAGCAATTATAATAAAATAATTTCTGCCATTAGGGCCTAATCCAATAGGGTTAGCATCCTTACAGTAGAAAGTGAGATGCTGACTTCTTCACTTTGTACATCCAAGGCAAGAGGAATGTTGAGCCTGTAAGAAAGTTGGCATGTAATCTCAGGAGCAGAGGTTTCCCTGAATCCAACTCTAATGTTACCCTCACCCTAGACACTGAGCCTACAGAATTATAAGGAAATAAATCTCTGGTGTTCTAGCTTCCAATTTTGAGGTGTTGAGACTACAAAAGACTAACATAAAAGCCTTGAATACCTGTTGTTAGAAATCAGGGTGGCAGGTTCAGGAAAGGTGCTGACATGAAAATACTCTCGAGAAATGATCTCTGTTTGGAGATAAAGCTTTGTGATGATGGGAAACATGATTAGGTCTTGAGATGGGAAAGCATTATAAACATTATATAAACAGTGGAAAAGGTAGTTTAAAGTAAAAGAAAAAAAGAGTCAAAGAGATAGACACCATGGCAGGCCAGGGCCCAAACTTTCAGAGAAATCCCCTGAACTAAAGGGATATTCTGACTTATGTGAGTTTTCAGGGGCTGACAGGAAGTTTCACACCATGTGATTTAGTCTACATGACTTCACACATGGTACTAGACAGAGCCATACATGTCTTTTGTAGCTTTTGGTGTAAGGTACTTTGAGGTCATAACACAGCAAGACTTCTTAACTCCCTTTTACAGAGAGAGAGAGTGTGTGTCAGGGGATGTGCACTTACTTTTCCAAAGTGCAGATCTGGGCTGGTCTCTTAAAGAAACAAGCATGCATATGACAGCCTTGTAATCTAAGACTCTCATCTTTTTTTATGAAAAAAGAGAGAGAGATGATTCTGAGAGAATGAAAGTGAAGTTGGTGACTCAAGGGACAATGGACAAATAAATGACTTCAATCTCTGACTTCTCTAAACTGGCTTGAATAATAGCAGGACTGGAGCTGGGGACTCTTTGTCTTTCAATAGAATACTCAGCTGTTGATCTCTGGGTCAGAAACTAGAATTTAGGCTTGTGTAGCAGCGAATCTCTGTGAGTTTGAGGCCCAGGCGGAATGGCACTTGCTTTAATCCCAGCACTTGGGAGACAGAGACAGGAGGATCTCTGTGAGTTTAAGGCCAGCCTGGTCTACAGAGTAAGTTCTAGGACAGTCAAAGAAACACAGAGAAACCCTGTCTCAGAAAATAAAAGAAGTAGAGTTTTTAAAACATGGCATAAAGATGGAAAAATACACAGAGACACTGGCTACAGTATGTTTTTGTTTTGTCTTTAAATTGTTTGACTGCTGAGGAAGGAGCAACAGCTGCTAAAAGACATTTTGATTATAAACACTGCTGGATTAATGCGGCTATATATTTTGAAAATGCCTTGACTCCAAAATTTAAGTCAAAAGATATTTGAAGAAGAGACTTTGCATTTGTTTCCACAGGAAATGAAAGGCTATGGATTGATTTTGGGTTAAGAAAAACAAGGTATGATCGAAGATGTCCCCCTGAAAAATCTCCAATGGGAACAGATGGACCAGATGATCCAAGTTTTCAGAGCATCTCTGTTGCAGTTTCCTCTGAGTTCTACATCCAGAACAGCTTCAAGGCTGCTGGCGGAAATGATCCAGCCTCACAAATACTCTTGTCAGGACTTGACCATAATTCTACATTTTCTTTGGGTCCCCACATGATTATCAGCACTCCCAATCAATATGAAGTAGCCTAGAAAACTAGCCTACATTCCCCCAAAAAATGGATTATGAATGTTTGTTTAGAGAGTTGGTTACAATTTGTTATGGATAATGATGATAAAAGTTAAACAAAGGAATTTAGATTTAGAGTTTTCGTTTTGAAAAGAAAAAGGAAGAAATTTTATATACTGTAAAGATTTGTTACTCATACTGGTTAAATAAAATGCTGATTGTCTGGTAGCCAGGCAGGAAGTATATGAGGTACAACCAGACTAGGATAATTATGGGAAGAGGAAAGGCAGAGATGCAGTCATTAGCCAGATGGAGAGGAAGCAAGATGATAATGATTTAACAAGATAAGGTACCAAGTCACCTGATCAAGCATAAATAAGAATTAAACATTAATTTAAGTTGTAAGAGCTAGTTAATAACAAGCCTGAGCAATAGGCCAAGAGTTTATAATGAAATAATCCTCTGTGTGTTTATTTGGGACTGAATGCCTGTGGGACCAGGCAGGACAGAAACTTCTGTCTACAGATATCTTTGGCATGAGTCTATCGCACATGTTGGACATTGGTCTGGGCATGTCATTGTTCCCACTACTAGGCAAGAGTGTACTTACCTAAGAATCGAAACAAATTTTCAAGGAATAATCACAGGTATAGGACAGTTGGTCCATGAAGAGTTTGAAATTAATTTTGAAATGAATTTGTTAAGGGAAGGGGTGAGATAAATAGAATTAATGGCAAAGTAGGCACTCAGAATGGCATGTTGTTTGATATGCACTGTGTGTCAGGAGGGCTGTGGAAAGGCATCAGAAGAAAATATAGGTTTTACCAGTATTGTAGTAACTATCATTAAAATTAATCCCAGCAAACAGTTTTGAAGTTTCTGTCACAAAACTTTGACTAAAACACAGAGGCAGGTAATGAATGGATTGGCAAAGACATCATTTCTGGCTTTGGATTATGATCTTGCCATTCCATACAACCATTGTCATCAGTTGTTGGTATTCTATTAAACTTGCTTTATTGTTCTTCTGCTGGCCAAATATAGTTTTCTGTCCCATGTTGTTGGGATGAAAACCTATTCTGTGATCTGATAAAGATGAGACTGTGCAGTCATAAAAGCAGATCTTTAGAAGAGTCAAATTATTATTAAAGCTATTATGAGAGAAAGCCATGAATCATATTAAAGGATTGATCATCATAATCTGGCCTGACTACTGTACTGTCTACTGCTTTGAAATGATATTGTATGTGTGATATCATAGAGTATTATATTTAACATTAAAATAATGAAGTCTAGAGAAGCAGAAGAAGATGGGGAAATCCACATATATGGCTTACCTGAGCTAGTGGGAACTCATGGTCTCTGGACTGACTACTGGGAACCTGTATGAGACTGAACTAGGTCCTCTAAATGTGGGTGACAATTGTGTTGCTTGGTCTGGTTGTGGGACCCATGACAGTAGGACATGTATTTATTCATGGTGCATGTACTGGCATTTTGGAACCCATTCCCTATGGTTAGATACAAACTTTGCTCAGTCTTGATACAAGGAGGAGGGACTTGGTCCTGTCTCAATTGGATAGGCCAGGCTTTGTCAACTTCCCATGGGAGACTGTACCTTGTCTGAGGAGTAGATGGGGGAGACAGAGGATGGGAGGAGAAAGAGAAGGAGAAGGTAGGGAACTGTGGTTGGTATGTAAAATGAGTAAAAAATTAAAATAGAAAGCAGAAACAGATGTAGCAAACAGATGTTTTAATTTAGATGAGAAGAGTTCATTTGCATCTTTAGAAATCTCTAATATAGTAAATAGAGTTAAAGTTAGAGGAATGTTCTCATCTGTTGGACACAGGTGATTTAATAATATAGGAAATTAGAATCAGCAAGGAGTTATATCAAAAACATAATTAAAGTGAGGATAAAATGTCTTATTTACCTTTAGTCCTAATAAATCAAAATTAGTATTATTTTGATCAAATATAAATATGCCAAGTAAAATTCCAAATATCCCTTATTCTCTCTCTCTTTCTTTCTCTCTCTTTTCAAATCTGACTCATTCAGTAACTCCTCATATTACCTTTTACTTTATACTACTCTATCTTATTTTTTAAATTACTTCATTAGATGGCTTATGGATTTTTGTTAATTACAAAGGTGATGGAGTTATTTAAATACAATTCTATCTGAAGGAGAATTGAAAGTATATTTACACTTGATTTCCATCTTAATTAACTACTGAAGCATGAATTATAAAATAATTATTTTTGTCCTTTAACAATTTAGTGTTTTATTATAAGTCTGACAATATTCCCATCAATAATGTTTTGGGTAAGAATTAACAGCCAATACTAAAACTTGATTAAGGCCGTACCTTAGAAAACAACCTTCAAACCGGACAGTCATGGTGAACAACTTTAATGCCAGCACTATGGAAGCAGAGAACAGGTGGATCTCTGTGAGTTCAAGGGCAGCCTGGTCTACAAGAGCTAGTACCAGGACAAGATACAGGATCCAAAACTACAGAGAAACTTTATCTTTGGAGTAGGAGGGTTCATCTGTATTTCTGTGCTTTGATTGGTTAAATAAAGACTCTGCCTGGCTTGTAAGATAGGTCAGCCCTTAGGTGGGCAGAGTAGACAGAATGGAAGTTCTGGGAAGAAAGGAAGTGAGGGAGCCTGCCATGAAGCCTCCAGGGTCAGACATGCCGAATGATCCCCAGTAAGATCACCACCTCATGGTGACACACAGACTTTTATAATGGGTTAGTTTTAGATATGAGAGGTAGGCAAGAAAAGGCTAGAGATAATGGGCCAGGCAGAGTTTAAATGAATATAATTCTCATGTGGTTATTTCGGGCATAAGCAAGCAACCAGCGGCTGGGGACTGGGAGCCAGGAGCTGGGAACATACAACCTGCACGTCTCTCTCCCACTTACAACATATCTTGAAACCAAAAAAAAAAAAAGACATCAAAAAACCAAAACAAACAAATAAACAAAAAACCCCTCCTTCTGGTTATTGGAATTTGTAATCTAAAGTGGGTGCTCACATGGATTTGTAGGAATTTGTTGATGTGAACTAGATCTAGACATCTTCCTTCAATTTTCTCATCACTCCTTATTTGACTCTGCATCTACTTGTGCCTGTTCATATGTGTGTCATTGTTGCCATCTGGAGAGATGTAATACCATAGCTTTATTCCGCAAACACTATTTATAGTATAAGTTATATCCACATAAATAAGTATATTGCATTCTATTAAAGCCCTTGGAAATATTTTCCTGGAGAAGGAGATTTTAAATTTGGATTTTTCAGACAACCATATCCTTGTCTATCAAATGTATCAACTTCCTTACTACCCATCCTCCTTCTGTCCTCTACATAGCTGAAGCAAACAAAACAGGATCTCTCGGGCAGAAATGGTTCCTCCCAATCTGGATCAAGTGTTTTATCTCCTCCAGAATGGCTCCCATCTAAAAATGTCACTCTTAAGCCTATTTCTACTCCTTCCCATCTTGAGTTCTAAGATCCAGACTATCACATTCTTTCTCTTGCCAGGTCTAAGGCATATGGATTCTTTGAATAAATGGGGGAGTCTTTTTCTTTCTAATCATTTGTCTTTGCACTGTTTCCACACCTCAAGTCCCCCTAGGGACTAGATTTTTGCTATTGAACTTTTATACATATAAGTTGGTACATTTTCCTTTGTTGGAAACATAGGAATCCTTAATTCTCAAATCCTTTACCCCTTAGAGAAGTACCATTTCACTGCCAAATGAAAGCAATAGACAAAACCAGTCTTGATAAAGTTGACATCTGGCTGTGCTTCCATTGAAAAGGGAATTCTTTATTCCTCAGTGCTTGTTCTTGAGATGTTTGCTCAGAAGTCCCCAAGCAGGAATTGTCTCTATACTTGGATATACCATGTAGTTTGCCCACAGGAAGGAAAGAAGTGTATGAAGCCAGACAGAACTTCATGCAGACTTTTAGAAGGTTTGGCCATCTTCACCAAGGATATAACTTTTCTTTGGAGATTAGAGCAGCAAAAAAGAGATTATTACAAGGATGCTTCCATTTGTTTAAAAAAAAACATGTTGTTTCTACCATCATTTAGTCATGATGTTTCCATGTCTGATTGCTTCTTGTATATGCATAATCAAGAGTAAAATGTTAGAAAAAGAAAAGATTAAAATGTTTAATACTGCAGTATCTTAGGGAAGACTTATGATTCTCATTTGGCAATATAAGGCAAAGACTTCCTGTGACATCCGTAACAACCTTTCATGCCAATATCTGTTCAGGATCTGTATAATAGAGACTTTAGTTGAATTGCAGGAGAGCATGTATCTAGTAAGTTGTAAATCTCAACTTCAAATTGTTTGTCTCTCCTTTTGGGACGATTATACTGGAATAAGAGCACTGGCCATTCTAGCTTTCTAACCATTCTATTTGTAAAGGAAACATTATAGTTGGGAGAGCTATTCTTTGAGTTTTCTTCCCATATATTTCTATATTGGCAAAAAAGAACCAGGGTTGATTACTTCAGTGACTTTGTTTAACTTTTTTGATACAGCATGAGATTTTTCTTTGTTTTTATTAATTAAAGGTTTGGTTTTTGGGGTAATTGTGCAAAGATTGTGGTCTGTACTTTTTAACAAGAGAAGTATATAACCTAGTGCAAATGAATTTTGTGTTCAATTATAGCAAAGAGACATGCTTTACAGGGAAACTATTTCACCTGTTACATGGAAAAACACCTTACTTTTTAAGCAAAAGTAGCCTACTGCTTTGAGTGATTTATAATATAGTCCCATTGTAGGAAATGGTGTATTTGGTTAAATTTAGAACACGTAATTTTAAATCAAAACTGTAATCCCCTGAGTGAATATTTTTGTCCATCCTGCTCATAGCAATAACCTCACACTTAAGATACTGAATAATAGTATTTTAACAGTTAATGAACATTTGTTGAATGAATGAATAAAATTTTTGCATAATATTAAATCATAAGGAGTTGTGGCATAAGTAGCTCACTAAAATATGGAAATGAGTAATTAACTGTACAAGAGGCTCTAACTTTTCAGCATTGTTTCAATTTTACCATAACTCAAAGAGGCCAGAACATTTCTAATCTAATACTTTCAATTGGCACCCACTATAAGTAAGCCCCTAGGAGACAATTCTGTTACACTTATTTTAACTGTCCATTTCCCTTATAATATTTTTTAATTTGCCATTAAGGTTCCCAAATCTAAAATATACTTGAATAGATGATCTTTAATTAATATAAAGAGATGCATGCATGCCTGATTTAAAATAATGTTTATGTAAGTAAATGTAGAAACTCAGTATAAGAGAAGAAAGCAAAATGAAAAAGAACTGTTTCCTAGGTTTAATGTTAAACAAGAGAGAAGGTATTGGAGTTAATGATGTGGACACTGACACTTGCCAACTTCTGTAAGTACCCCAGAAGCAGGGCTATGAAACCTGCAACACCATCCAGTTTGGGATTCGAATTTGTGATCACTCAGATGAATTCATTAACAGCATTTTAGAATGTGGACAAATACCTCAGTGTCTGTATGGCATTATTATGGTTGGGTTTTGAAATGAATACTTACTGAATGTAGCTGCTTCAGTTACAGTTCAAGTGAAAATCTTCAGAAAGAAACAAAATAGACAGACATCAGTCAGTCACTTTTCTTTTATTTTATAATAAATACACCTGAAAGATTGACAGGTTCATAACACAAAGGTAGCAACAGAGATAATCATAAAAAGATTCCAAACAGAATGGAGGGAATACACATTGATTACATAGCTAATTTTTTAAAGGTACCCATGAACTAAACTTCTTCAGAGATTTACAAGCACTAGTGTGTAACAAAGTAGGACTCATTGCTTTAAATGCAATTTGCTGGGTGTTCACTGACAGATGACTCAAAACTCAAATGTTGATTATTACAGAAATGACATTGTGTTTCTTGTTATTTGACTTTGAGATTAGACAGCAGTTTCCATCCAGCTGAAATTCAAGGCAAGGAATTTATCTATGTCCTTCCAGGTAGGGAATGTCACTCATCCCCATCAACAGACTAATGATGATGGCAGGCAGGAGAAGCTCAGCAAATGTTAACTTGGGTAAGAATAAAAAACTTTCATCTGGTCCTTTATGTCTTCTTTACTTATTTTTTTGAGTCGTTTTATTATT
>JAQHUG010000042.1:3195644-3212851 GCA_028555095.1 Dicrostonyx torquatus | reverse complement strand
TACTACAAAAGCATTTGTGCTACTATGTTCATAGCAGCATTATTTGTAATAGCCAGAACCTGGAAACAACCTAGATACCCCTCAATGGAAGAATGGATCCAGAAATTGTGGAATATATACACATTAGAATACTACTCAGCGGAAAAAAAAACAATGACATCTTGAATTTTGCATGCAAATGGATGGAAGTACTTAATCATTTTTTAAAAAATATTTTGTTATTCTCATATTTCCATTCTCTCATCATGCTAAGATTATGTAGAAAATATCTCACACCAGAAATGTGCAATGTTAGTAAGAATTTTAAAAATTGAACCACTTTCTATTTAGATACAAGAAGAGATAGCCCATTTTGGAATAATATTGTTCTGTTAAACAGTTAATGAAAGCTTCCAATCCTGCTATGGTCTATACGTGAAACAGGAGACTGGAAAGAGAATGCTACAGTAATCTTCCATTCAGTTCTCACCTCCAGAAGCTGGTCTGGCTCAGCACCAAAAGCATCCTTGACATCTGTCTCAGTCTCTGCTCTCTGAGGGCTCGAAGGATTAAGGTAGCCCTCATCTATAGCTAAGTTCCAGAAGATCCTGTCTCCACACATCCTGCTCCTCCAGAAAAGGTGAGAACTCCTTGTAATGCTGTAAAACCTATTATCACACATTTTATGATTACTAATTCCTAGTACTTGTTTTTTCTAATAGGTGGATGTTCATGTCACTTGATACAAGGATTTAGAATGAGAAAGTGATAGGAAGTACAAATAAAAGAGTACAAAATCAAGAACCCTGAGTGGGCAGGAAGTCATTAGAATTCAATGAGGAAGGACATTGGGTTTGAATTAATTAGTATAGGTTGTGATCCTGCCTCAATACTGACTAGTACTCCTGTTCTTACTGATATGTATCAGCTCTTTAAAAATCATTTCCCTACAATGTTTCAGTGTTCAAAAAGCAGATGTTATGACTTCAAACGTCGTCATACACACAAAGTCCTAATATGTAGAAATAACTCATTCATCTGTCTTTTGGCATGGTGACAGCTAAAAGGTTAGAATAGGGGTACTCTTGATCACAGCTATGGTGGTATCCACAAACCCCCCACAGCATCATAAACACCCTACTAAGACCTTGGTTTTTCATGAACAGAGGTCTAATTACTGTTTACTTAGTAAATTCTCACCTAACTAAGTTTAATTTTTGCCTATTTCTAACCGATTTATCATAAAATTATCAAAAGAAGTTGAAAGTTTTTAATCTTGCATTGCCCTAAATAAAACTTCTATTTTATTTTCTGAGAGTACAATATGTACAAGAGGGCCTAAAAATTTCCTCAGTGTGTCTAGTTGTTACATAACCCTCAGCCAAAAGGAAGTGTGAAGGATGCCACAGCTCTCTTTCATTCTTTCATGTGTTCCCTCCTGAAGAATTGTAAGAGTCTGCAAAGAATTGTTTGCTAAGTGGGAGCAAAGCCTGCAGTTTCTCATTACCTCCTACTCAGAATGTGACTAAGTTCTGAATTTTCAATTGTTCCTTAAGACTTTAGCTCTGGTCTTGGGAAGGTGAAGGCCATACAGTAGGTAAGCCACACCTGCTTTCTCTTACACAAGAACCACTCAGAAAGAGTAGAAATGGCCTTGAACACATATGACTCCATAGAGCTGAGGCTGTGGAAACACTGTAAGTCCAGAGAGCTGTTGAAGTAGACAGCTAGTATAAACTGAGGCTTTTTTCTGACTGTACTTAAAATACAAAGACTGGTAAGGATATTGGTTTTTCAAATTCCAGACATGATGTTGTACCTATTATTTATCAGAAGGTTAATTCCATTATGATTAAAAGACAATCAAAAGCAAATAAAAATCAAAGAGGGAGGAAGAGAAAATGGGGAGGGAGAAGAAATGAGGGAATAACAAAGTCAAAACAGATATAAGGCAAAGGCAAAACCAGAAACCAAGTGAGGATTTTATGACTGTTATACTCATAGAGAGGTGCTAAGGCAGGAAGATCCCTAAAGGAGGAAAGAATTGCTTGTTGGTTCCTGCTGCCCAGAACCAAAATAATCACACAGAAATTGTGTTATTTAAATCACCTCTTGGCCCATTAGCTCTAGCTTCTTATTGGTTAACTCTTACTCATTAATATAACCCATCTCCATTAATCTGTGCATCACCACAAGGTTGTGGCCTACAAGCAAATTTTCAGCACATCTGTCTCTGGCAGTGGTTCCATGATTTCTCTCTGACTTGACCTCCTGTCTCCCAGCATTTCATTTAGTTTTCCCCACCTAGCTCTGTTAACCTATAGCTTTGCTATAGACCCAAAGCAGTTTCTTTATTAAACAATGATATTCAAAGCATACAGAGGAGAATCCCACATCACCTCCCCTTTTTGTTTAAATGAAAAGGAAGATTTTAACTTTAACACAGTAAAATTACATATAACAAAACAAGTATCAAGCATGAATTACAATTGCAATATTTATATCTATTTTATCTCTAATTATAACTAAGGAAAACTATTTTATTACTATCATTCTTCAACTCAGTCAAAGACTCCAGAAGGATACAATAATATCTAAGTAAACAGGAATTACATTTTAAGCAACTTCCAAAACTCTAGAAATGACTGAGACATCTCACTGCCTGGACAGTCACCCAAAGTTCTTCTCTATTATTGGGGCATCCATCTTCAGCCTACAGGCTCATAGTATCTAGCACACTTTTCCATGAAGCAGGAAATTTCAAAGACAGTCCCACCTACATTGGCAGCTTGTCAATCACATTTTTCTGTGTCTTGCAGAATGTTTGTCAGACCCTTTCATGTAGCAGAAACACAGGAGTATTGTCTCACCTTTAGGCAAGTTCAGCTGTAATTTCTTTTTGGGTCTTACATGTTCAGTTTATCAAGCAGTCCACAAAAGAGCAGTTTCTTGCCCAAATGTTTAACCAACTCCATAAGGAGTTGCCCATCTTCCTCTTGAAGTAGATTGGTGTTACCAGGAGCAGATGTGTCTTATTGTCATGAAAAGTTCTAATTTCTTTAAAAATTTTTAAATGCCATATTCTGTAGTCTTTGAAAGGTTTGAAGAATGCCTATTCACCTGAAAAACATCTCTGTACATCTACAAAATCTAACTAACATGACTATAAGCTTGACTAATAGATGATTATCTATCAACCTATATTTATTAATTATACTTTACATTTTAAGATAAATAGTACAAGCACAATACATTAATCAAGATCCAAAATACATATACACAGTATAGAAAAATTGGCCTTAAATTTGTATCAATAAACCAAGATCCATATCAAAGCAAATTACTCATCTCTATAGCATATCCCCCTTTAAATGTAAAGAAATATTTATAGACAATATTTGGAAATATGGGCTTAGTTCTGCCCAAACTTTTTCCTGCTGTTTATTGGGTGAAGTAATTTTCTGAGGGGTGTTCACAGCAGCCTTTCAGGGGGTCTTGGTCCATCAAACAACATTAGCCTGGAATAAATCCACAGATTCTCGTCCTTTATGGAAATAAAGAAGAGCCTCTTTACCAAAGCAACATATTCTTAGATCCTTATTTTGAAATCAAGATACCTTTGAAATATATGTTGGCTTAGCTTAGCAGTCCCCAGAATCAAATATCTCTCAGCAGTCAAAAATTTGAAGAAAACACAATAATAGACATAATCTAAACTCTCTGTGAATTTTCCATCTTTATGCGGCTTGTTTTTACTCTATTACTTTTTCTACAAGTGTAATGTTCATTTTATTATCTTTACTCTTTTAATCCATGACTTTCTATACTCTGGCTCTATAAAGATTTTGTTTTATTTTTTTTAAAAAAAACATTTACTTCTTTTCATAACTCTCTGTACTCTTTTTCTTCCCTCTTCCAAGCCAACATACATTTATTCAACACTGCAACCAATTTAGAGGTCTTTTATGTCATAATATGTTTTTATTATGTTACTATAAGCCTTTTCTGACTAGGACAGCTTCTTAAAATGCTAAGTGCATCTTACAAACTTAAGCTGTGCCATTGCTAGGGGTAATACGGCATTGTCTGCTTGCCCCACTCATTCCAACATGGCAGAGCTACTCACAGCCTCTGAGAGCCATGCATACTGCCCCACTTTCAGGTACTCAGCTGGGTCAAAGTTGTCATCAAGCAAAGCCACAGAAGGCTGCTAAGAAACCCCATCCAAATACATGGTCTCTCAAAAGAGCCAGAGGTCTTGCTTGCAGTATTTCAAAACAGTGTGGTTTTTTTCTGCTGCTGAGTCAGGAAAACCTCTCTTAAAGGAGCTTTAAACAGCAAGAAGCTGTGTTAAACTCTGTATTTCTGTGTCTAGAATTCCTATTCAAGACTTCTCATGTTTTAAGTGGATTTTAGTCAACCACGTTAGCACCAATTTATTGAAGGAGAGAGCCACTTGCTGGTTTCTGCTGCTAAGAACTGAGATAATCACATAGAAACTGTATTATTTAAATCACCGCTTAGCTCTAGCTTCTTATTGGCTAACTTTTATATATTAATTTAACCAATCTCCATTAATCTGTGCATCACCACAAGGTCGTGACCTACCAACAAAGTTTCAGCATATCTGTCTCTGCTGGTGGCTTCATGGCTTCTCTCTGATTCCACCTCCATTCTCCTAGCATTCAGTTTAGTTTTCCCTACCTAGCTCTGTTCCCCTATAGCTCTTCTATAGGCCCAAAGCAGTTTCTTTATCAAACAATGATATTCATAGCATACAGAGGGGAATCCCACGTCAAATTCCTACACATTTGAAGTCAGCATGGATAGGCTGCACAGTGAGTTCTGAAATAGTCTGTGCTACAGAGTAAGACAATGCCTAAAAGAAAATAAACAAAAATAAATGAATAAATTAAGAATAAATACATAAAGGATAAAGAAAAGAGAAAGAAAAAGAAAAACACAAACACATAACAGAAAGAATGATAAAATTTAGAGAGTTTTTGTGTTTTTAAAATGACCTACATGTTCTACAGTTTAGACCACAAAAATCCAATTCTTTGAACCTATTTCATTTTTTACACAATTCTTCCAAACCTCTCTGCTACTAAAAAGAGGGAAACATGGAGTCCATTACCCTTGGGGCAAATGGTTTATTTAGGAGATTTATTTAGGCACAGCTGCTAGTCAAGGGAAAATTTCTATTTTGTCAAGGTCAAGTTCCAACCTCATCACAGAAAGTAGAAATCAGTTCTTTGAAGGCCACCTGGGAAAGGACAGGGAAGGGGAGTGTGTTGTTCCCTGAAGAAGCAGTCAAAAGAAGGGATGGTCCCTTAGCTAGACTTAGCAACATTTGACTTTTTGTATATTTCTGACTGAAGCAGGTGCTGAAAAAGTCCCAAGAAAGTTACTTGAAATACTGGGCCCCTGAAAGTGTGGGAAGATGGAGTTTGACTCTTTTGAGATAGGAGAATGGAGAAGAGTTCTGAGGGTGTGACCAGCATGTGAGGCTTTTCACAGCAGAAAGATCAGTGACAGATGAAGTACACACCTCTTTTCCAACCTACCCTAAAATACAGGAAGTATAAGCCTGCCATTTGGCATCTGCTCCAGTGCTTCCCCTTGTCATCATGTTCAGAGAGCACTGTGCAGACCTGGTGAATTTACCCTGAGATGAATGTAACCTACCCTTCAGCTTGCAGGTCCCTGCCTTTTGTCAGGATTATTAGAAATTTGTGGAATATGAAATTCATTTCCATCATCTCCATTTTTATTGTTTACTTAAAAGGGGATCAAAGAAAGAAGTAGAAACTCACTCTGACTTGTTGCTCGCCTCTTAGTGTCCAATATAAACTTCTGTGATCCTAAAAGGAACCAAGATCTGTAATCCCAGCACCCTGGAGAACCTGCCAAGTCACCTTTTGATTTGTCTCTGAGTTTTAATAGACTGTCTGCTCAAAGCTCATGTTTGTTTATATTTTCAATAAAAATGTTATATTTACCTCGACATAAATAAGAGGTTATGAGAGAAATGAAAGGAATCATGCATATTGAGTTAATTGACTAATAAGACGTCGGTATGATGAAAATGAAATTGAGTATGAACTTTCAGTTCTAATTAATTGGGCTAACAGAGGGAGATCTAGGTTCAAATAAACTCAAAATCATTCTGATAAAGCATTCTTTGGGGTGTAAGCAAAAGTCACATCTTCTTAGACCGAGATGGAGGGGGGAGGGCCTTGGGCTTCCCATAGGGCAGGGTATCCTGCCCCATCTTATGGAAGCAGGGGGAGGGCGGTGGGGTAGGGGGGGAGTGGGAGGGCTGGGAACAAGGGGAGTAAATGTAAATTTTTCTTGTAATAATAATAATAATAAAAGAACAATTTGGGGAAGAAGAGACACTTAATAATGGAAACCATCAGGATATTGACCTCTGAAATCCAGTTCAAGGACTCAGAATGTGGGCCAGGGACTGGCTGAGTATGAGGCATGGTGGTTCTTCTTTCAACACCAGGAGTAGGTATTATATTGTCCAAATGGTCTTGTCTCCACCACCTGTGTCAGAGGGAATCCTATCAACTAATTTCCAACCGCTTTAAGATCATAGAGTTAATGTCAAGATATACCTGAGGTTACATACAGCCAGCACGTCAGATGTGATGGATTCTCAAGCACTCTCCACTCTAACTTTCCTCCTGAGGCAGCTCAGTGGACAGGGAAGTCACTCATACTGACCTTACCTTCTTAATTTGGTCAGAAGCACTAAGCAACAGCTAGATTTTATATGTTTTTTATAATAATCTGTCTCTACTTTTAACTTGCATATGTGCTCTGAGGCCACGTGTGCATGTGTGATTCTATTTCTGAATCAGAAGTGTTTAAGACATGCTAGCACACAGCAGGTACTAACTGGACACCTGTTGAATGAAATCATGAATTGATGCATGAGTTTTTTTTCCCCAGAAGTTTGTCTACAAAGGAAGTCAGGGCTCTGAGACACAGACCTCAGCTTTTCATGTGTATCCACTACCATTTAACTGCTATTCCTTAAAATGCCTGTGAACATTTTAAAAGGACATTGGAATATTGTATTGGATACAATATTGGAATATTCTTTGCTAAATGGTGGCCCAAAAGAAAGACAAGCTTCAATGTCTGCCTTTTTCCTATTTAACAAAAACTCCTTCAGATATTATGGCTTGGATACATTATCCTGGTAGGGAAAACCATCGTTCTTGTTCTAATAGATTTAACAGTTTATTGGAAATTGTCTAGATTTTCAATGTTAAATAATGGTCCCATACACTGAATTGGTTCAGATTATTTCTATTCTATGCTTATACAGGTGACTACTGAACCATATTCTGTGATATTATTGTCCCACCATCTCTTTACTCACCTCAAACTGAATCTTGTCCGTATTGTATTTATATGCTTAGAATTCCCTGAAAATTTCAATTACTGATCATGACCACATTTTTTATATCTATAATGAACTCTGATGATCAGCAAGGCTCTACCAGGGTTTACTGTATTGTTTATAATTATTTGATAATATTTCTATTCCATGCCATTTCAGTATAATACTTTAAATAAGGTATATTCCTTATTAATTATTGTATCTCTAAAACTGAAAGTTAACTAACACATAAGTTAATATATGCATATGAACCAACTAATAAATCAATGAATAATTGAATTGCAATGTTTAAAAATATCATGAGGAAAACGTGAAATTAAATATGGACATTTTTTGAGAATTTTAAGGTCTTTGTAAAAGCCATAATAAACTTCCTAAAACAATACCATAGAAATCTCCTAAAATATATACACATATGAAAGACATTTAAATGGAGTAATCATTTAATTGGGAAGAAGATGATAAGCTAGACATCTTATTCCACCATGTAAAATCTCCAGCTCCAGGAATGTGTTATATCTTTTTGAGTGGTTGGCTAAAGGGGTCTCATAAACCCTACCAAACATCACATGTTACTCTTTTCTTTATTATATTTTAATTAATTTTTATTGAGCTCTACATTTTTCTCTGCTCCTCTCCCTGCCTCTCCCCTCCCTGCCTCTTCCCTCCTCTTCAATCCTCCCCCAAGGTCCCGATACTCCCAATTTACTCTTGAGATTTTGTCTTTTTCTAAAGAACTCAAGAAATTGGTCATCAATAAAACAAATAATCCAATAAAAAATGGAGTAAAGACCTAAACAAAAAAAAATGGAGTACACACATGTACGCTTAAAACTATTGGTTGCTTTCTAAAAGCTGACAGTAAAGCCCATTGGTGAAGGTACCACTTACTTATCATATTTTGAGAAATGGAGCTGTGGACAAACTTTGCCCCTAATGATTAGTGTTTATGGTACATTCATAGCTCATAGTTCAAAATCACTTTGCATGCTACTGGAGGAGAAAAGGAACCATCTGTGTCACCCAGCTACCAACAGAATGACCTACATCAACAACTGATTGATCGATATACCAGTGCAGCAGTGGCACGGATGTTATTTGAATAACAATCCACTTTTACAAATTGGGTTGAAGGTCCACTCCAGGAGATGAGAATCATACCTGACACTGCTAACGTAGCCAAGAACCTGAGATAACATAGGTCTTTTTTTGTTTTTCTTTTAATTCTTAGTTTATGTTTTAATTTTCATTTCTGATTTTACTTTCTCATTTTTTTTTTAGAGAGGGAGAGAAAGAAAGACCATAAAAAACATGAAGTTACGTGGGCATGGATATGGAGAGGATCTGGAGAGAGTTGGAAAGAACATGACAAAAATATATTGCATGAAAAAATTAATAAAATTAAAATTTTAAAAATAAATCCAGAGAATAATATTAAAGAAATTAGAGTAGTAAAGAGATAAGGTATCTTTAATTCTACTCAGTAGATATACAGTTAAACTGTAATGTGAATTCATATCTTTCTAGACACATTATAATTTCCAAAATAACAACTATGTCTATAGCAGCATTATTTGTAATAGCCAGAACCTGGAAACAGAGTAGATGCTCCTAAACTGAAGAATGGATAAAGAAAATATGGTACATTTACACAATGAAGTACTACTCATCAGTAAAAAAATGTTGACATGTTGATATTAGCAGACAAATGGATGGATGTAGAGAAAAACATATTAAGTGAGGTAGCCCAGACCCAGAAAGTCAAATATAATGTTCACTCACTCATGGCTTTTAGACATAAAGCAAAGAAAAACCAGCCTACATTCCATAACACCAGAAATCATAGACAACAAAGAGAAGTCTGTACTCCTTTTTTTTTTAATTGGATTATTTGTTCTTTTGATGACTAATTTCTTGAGTTCTTTGGATATTTTAAATATCAGACCTCTGTCTGATGCGGGGTTAGTAAAGATCTTTTCCCATTCTATAGGCTGTTGTTTTTTCTTGTTGACCATGTCCTTTGGTTTATAGAAGCTTTTCAGCTTCAGGAGGTCCCATTTATTAATTGATTGTCTCAGTGTCTGTGCTGTTGGGGTTATATTTAAGAAGTGGTCTCCTGTTCAAATGAGTTCAAGTGTACTTCTCACCTTGTCTTCTATAAACTTCAGTGTGGCTGGCTTTATGTCGAGGTCCTTGATCCATTTGGACTTGAGTTTTGTGCATGGTGATAGATATGGTTCTATTTTCATTCTTCTACATGTTGATATCCAGTTATGCCAGCACCAATTTGTAAATATGCTTTCTTTTTTTCCATTTGATATTTTTTGCTTCTTTTCAAAAATCAGGTGTTCTAAGGTGTGTGAATTAATATCCGGGTCTTCTGTTTGGTTCCATTGGTCCTTCTGTCTTTTCTTATGCTAATACCAGGTTCTTTTCAGTACTCTGGCTTTGTAGTAGAGTTTGAATTCAAGGATTGTGATGCCTCCAGAAGTTCTTTTATTGTACAGGATTGTTTTGGCTATCCTGGATTTTTGTTTTTCCATATGAAGTTGAGTATTGTTTTTTTGAGGTCTGTGAAGAATTTTGCTGGGATTTTGCTGGGCATTGCATTGAATCTGTAGATGACTTTTGGTAAGATTGTAATTTTTACTATGTCAATTCTGCCTACCCAAGATCATGTGAGATCTTTCCACTTTCTGGTGTCTTCTTCAATTTCTTTCTTCAAAAATTTAAAGTTCTTGTCATACAAGTTTTCAACTTGTTTGGTTAGAGTTACTCCAAGATATTTTATGTTATTTGTAGCTATTGTGGAGGTTGTTGTTTCTCTGATTTCTTCCCCAGCCCTTTTGTCATCTGTGTAAAGGAGGGCTACTGATTTTTTTGAGTTAATCTTATATCCTGCTACATTACTAAAAGTGTTTATGAGTTGTAGAAGTTCCTTGGTAGAATTTTTGGGATCATTTATGTAAACTATCATATCATCAGCAAACAGTGAGAATTTGACTTCTTCTTTCTGATTTGTATCTCCTTGATCTCCTTTTGGTATCTTATTGCTCTAGCTAAGACCTCAAGAACTGTATTGAATAGATATGGAAAGAGTGGACAACCTTGTCTTGTCCCTGATTTCAGTGGAATCTCTGGGATTTTCTCTCCATTTAATTTGATGTTGGCTGTTGGCTTGGTGTATATTGCCTTCATTATGTTTAGGTATGTTCCTTGTATTCCTGATCTTTCCAATACCTTTACCATAAAGGGATGTTGTATTTTGTCAAAATACAAATTTTCGGCATCTAATAAGATGATTGTGTGGTTTTTATTTTTCAGTTTGTTTATATGGTGGATTATGTTGACAGATTTTTGTATTTTGAACCATCCCTGTATCTCTTGGATGAAGCTGAGTTGATCAGCTTTGATGATGGTTCTGATGTGTTCTAGAATTTGATTTGCCAGTATTTTATTTAGTATTTTTGCATCAACATTCATGAGTGAGATTGGTCTGTATTTCTCTTTCTTAGTAATGTCTTTCTGTGGTTTGGGTATCAGGGTAATTTTAGCCTCATAAAAAGAGTTTGACAATGTTTCTTCTGTTTCTATTGTGTGGAATAATTTGAGGAATATTGGTATTAGTTCTTCTTTGAAAATTTTGTAGAATTCAGGGCTGAAATCATTTGGTCCTGGGCTTTTAACAAAGAGAACCCTAAGAGAGACATACATGGATAGGAAGGAGAAAAAGACAAGATGTCTTGAGTAAATGGGGAGCATGGGAATCATGGGAGAGGGTAGAAGGGAAGAGGGGAGGAAGGGAGTGGACCAGAGAAAAACATATAGCACAATAAAGTCAATAATAAAATAAAGAAAAAATTCTGAGCTAATTTACCCAGGAGAAATTTGAACATTCTCATTCCCAATCTGGTGCCTCTAATATACCACAGTGAGGGAGACAGTTCTCCAAATGTTTGCAGAGCTGTTTCTCCCAACACATCTCATCTCCATTTCTGCAAATCCTGTTAGAATTTGCATTGGCAATAATATAATACTTCAAAAATAGGATAGTAATTATGACTGGTTCCCCCTTTGATTTCCTGAGATATTTTTATTTGGAATTCTAATGCTGTTTGGTCTCAGAGCTAGTCAAATCATATATAATTTCACAAATATTTACTGAATGTTTAACGTGCAGCTGTTACTTTTCTGGGTCCAAGTATAAAATATAGCAGCAAAAAATAATGCGCAAACACAAAAGTTGTGTAAGGTTTTGGGTTTCCTCAGAAACTTTCTACATATTTTACTTGATTATCATATTCTCTAGTTATTTTCCACTCCTGGAAAAGCCGACTTTCTTTAGGTACATTGGTCTTTATCACTCATATCAGCCAACTGTTTTTGCAAACTTATACAGTCAGCCTTGAGCAATTACAAAACTGCACCTCATTGTTTCTCTTAGGTTATTCTGGTGTATTGTGCTTGTTTAATGTCTGTAAAAGAAAAAATGAACACAAAAATTGGAAGCAAGTCGCTGGAGTAGTATTGAAATCCTAGGCACAAATTATTCTGCTTCAATAATGAATAATGTTTGCTGGCCATTTTTAAAATCTGTAGCTTCACTAATTTCTCTTCCCATTTGATTTTCATTGTTTCCTTTAATATTTTGCATGTACATCTCTAAACTATATTCAACTAATTTAGTAAAATTAAAAGAGCAATTTTTCACATTGAAATTTAAAGAATGATTTTCTAATTTCAATATTTATATTTTCAGTTCTTAGATACAAAGTATTTTTTTGTGTCCATATGAAAATGCAAAAAATTACACATGTTGGAAATTGTTTGCCACTGTACTTAATATCCTTTGATAAAATATTTCCTCTTTCCCCTAATTTCTTTCTACTGTAATGTATTGTTAAGAAAACCTTGCTGCTTGTCTGTTTAAATTTGTACATGATTTTCTGACTATATATTTTTGGCATGTTATTAAAAAGTTTTCTATAATGTTTTATTGTAATTTGTTGTTGGATTTAACATTAATGAAGATTATGTTCAATATTTTTTGTCTTCCATTTTTCATAAATAATCATTTAATGTTCAATCACATGACTCCTCAGAAACAGTACCTTCTTGATCTATTTTCTGAAAAAAGTGGAAGTTCTTTAAGAAGAGATTAGGTTGTGAGACCTCAATGATGCCTTTATTTTTTTCTTGTGGAGAAAAACCCTCCCTTCTGCCTGTATTCTCACACAGCAGAGGGGGCATAGCTAACAGCACCCTTGGATCCTCTACATTAAGGCCCTGATCTCATTCAAAAGGGCTTTCCATCATGACCCAGTCACCTTCTAAAGGTGTCACCTGTTAACATAATTGCTTTGGGAATTCAGTTTCATCATATGAGTTTCAGTAGGATGAACATGTGTACCACATCACTTAATTTATTATAATTTTTATTCTTCTCTCTTTCTCCTACAATGGGAATTCTGACAACTTCTCAGGAATGGGATTCAAATCATATGCAATCATTTATTATATTCACCAGAGATCGCTTTTTGAACATTCACTATGGATTTCCTTGTTATCTGAAGCTTATCATATGAACCAGCTTCACTGGTCCACTGTTACTGTAGTTTTGAGTCTTTTGTAAGATTTACAAGAGGATAAGAGGAAGAATTGCCCTGAAAGAGAGAGCCAGGCAACCATGACTCAAGAGGTCACCGTATACCCTTGCATGTGTTTCCTAGCTTATAAATATTCATAACAAACACAGAGTCTAACACTGCTGCCTTCCTTCACTGCCAGATTTTTACCAAACTCTTTAGCATATACCTTCCTGTTGCTAAACAAATCCTTGCTAAACTATGTGTGTCTCTTAAGTTCTTTAAGAAGAGATTAGGTTGTGAGACCTCACTGATCCCTTTTTCAGAACTCTTTCCTTCAGCAAACAAGAATAAGGAACAGTCTCTACTCTGTAACATACATTCTTCTTCTCTTCAAAACAGTTTCCCCATTCCTTAATTGACTTGTGGTAGCCTGCATGAGAATGACCGCCATAGGCTCCCAAGTGTTAGACTGTTCAGCAAGGCTTTGGAGATGTAGCCTGGTGGTAGGAGGTATGTCAATGGACGCAGCCTTTGAAGTTTCAAAAATCCTCATGCTGTTCCCAATGTGTGTTCTTTCTGCCTTCAAATTGAGGATAAGGATGTAAGGTCTCAGTGGCTTCTTGCTGATGATGTGCTTGCTCCCTCACATGGTAGTCATGGATTATACTCCTCTGTATCAGTAAGGCATAAATTAAACATTTTCTTTTATAAGTTGCATTGGTGATAGTAGTTTTTCACAGCAATACAAAAGTAAATAAAACAACGTGACTGTTACTCACATGTTTAAGTATCCCTCACTCTCCTGTTTGTCTATCTGTCTATCTACCATCTATATCCTTCCTTCCTGTCTTGTCTATTAGTCATGCTTCCTCCTTTTTATCTTTTTTGATTAATTTAAATTTTGATTACAGGATCCTGAGGTAGGTTGATTCTCAGTTTCTTGAGAAACCGCCACACTGATTTCCAAAGCGGTTGCAAAGTTTGCATTCCCACCAGCAATGGAGGAGTGTTCCACTAACTCCACAACCTCTCCAGCATAGGTTATCATTGGTGTTTTTGATTTTAGCCATTCTGAGAGGTGTAAGATGGTATCTCAAAGTCGTTTTGATTTGCATTTCCCTGATCGCTAAGGAAGTTGAACATGACCTTAAGTATCTTTTGGCCATTCGAACTTCTTCTGTTGAGAATTCTCTGTTCAGATCATTACCCCATTTTTTAATTGGGGAATTTAGAATTTTTATGTCCAGTTTCTTGAGTTCTTTGTATATTTTGGAGATCAGGTCTTTGTCTGATGTGGGGTTAGTGAAGTTTTCTCCCATTCAGTAGGATGCCTTTTTGTCTTAATGACTGTGTCCTTTGCTTTACAGAAGCTTCTCAGTTTCAGGAGGTCCCATTTATTTATTGTTGCTCTTATTGTCTGTGCCACTGGGGTTTTACATAGGAAGTGATCACCTGTGCCCATGTATTGCAGGCTACTTCCCACTTTTTCTTCTATGAGGTTCAGTGTGGTTGGATTTATATTGAGGTCTTTAATCCATTTGGCCTTAAGTTTTGTGCATGGTGATATATAAGGGTCTATTTTCATTCTTCTACAGGTTGACATCCAGTTATGCCAGCACCATTTGTTAAAGATATTTTCATTCTTCCATTGCATAGTTTTAGCTTCTTTGTCAACTATGACGTGTTCATAGGTTTT
Source organism: Dicrostonyx torquatus (assembly GCA_028555095.1). NCBI lineage: Eukaryota > Metazoa > Chordata > Mammalia > Rodentia > Cricetidae > Dicrostonyx > Dicrostonyx torquatus. The sequence continues at coordinate 3,198,168 of JAQHUG010000042.1, read as the reverse complement.
TGGATTAATATCCGGGTCAGTGTGCTTGATCCATTGGGAGCTCATCAAATATAGCTGGACCAGGACTGAATGAGCATATGACCAAACTGGACTCTCCAAATGTGGCTGCCAATGGGGACTGACTGAGAAGCCAATGATAATGGCACAGGGACCTACCTATCTCTTTGGCATGTATTGGCTTTTTGGGAACCTATTCTATATGGATGCACACCTTCTTAGACCAAGATGGAGAGGGGAGGGTCTTGGGCTTTCCACAGAGCAGGTATCCTGCCCCATCTTAAGGAAGCAGAGGGAGGGTGGTGGGGTAGGGGGGGAGCAGGAGGGACTGGGACAATGGGAGTAAATGTAAATTTTTCTTTTAAATTTAATAAAAAATGAAAAAAATAAATAAATTTTGATTACATGGTTTTTGTTCTTCTTCCAGAAAGTCTGTGTTCATTCCTGATATTTCTCATTCCAAGAATTGATTAGTGTCTTTAATTCAGTCATCTTCTTGAGTTCTGTTGTGGATCATTGAGCAACATTTCAAAATAGATGTTAATTCTAGAATTCCAATGGTCTATATATCTTATCCAACTATTGAAGAGCACTCTTGTTTTGGATGAGCCATATTATGCTGTTTATTTATATTTCTTGTATATTTCTGTTGCAATTCTCATGCACGTTTGATAGATGTTTCTTTTTGTTTTTGTTTAAGTTCTCAATGTGAAGCTTTGAAATTTCAATCTCTAATGCCGTTAGAGGAGAGAAATCAAAGTATGTAGTTGAGGTTTCTCATTTGTAAGTTTTTCTTTTTAAAAAAAATATATTAGAAATATTTTCCTTGATTTTCTTCCTCATTTTCTCTTTCTCTAATTGCATTCTAAATGGTAATCTGTCTTTCTTTTCTAGTTCTTTGCTAATTATCTATCCGCCCACATAGATAATCAATATGAAAATCAATCAATATCCTAGTATTTCATAATTTGGGCACTCATCTGTGACACTAAGTATGATCATTTGTGGGGTTCTTTGCTAAAATTTTCATATTATACCATTTGTTGAAAGTTTAAGTTAGTATAATGAACAATGAGGCTTGTACCTCTGTCTTCTTAACTAATACACTAATATGTAAAATGTGTTTGTGTAGGAGGTCTTTCTGTTTATGTGTTGCTTTCATTGGTTATTCAATAAAAAAACTTCTTGGCCTAATAGGACAAAACTTAGGTAGACAAAAAAAAAAAAAACAAAAAAAACTAAACTAAATTCTAAAAAAAACAAAGAAAAAGAAAAAAAAAGCAGAGTGGGAGAGCCGCCATGAAGATGCCAGATCACTCATGCTAAATCTTTCCCGGTGAGCCATGACCTTGTGGTGATATACAAATTACTAAAAATGGGTTAAATCAAAATGTAAGAGTTAGACAATAAGAGACTAAAACTAATGGCCAAACAATGTTTTAATTAATACAATTTCTGTGTGGTTATTTCTTGTGTAAGCTAGCTGTGTGTCAGGGACAAAATCAGGTCCTCTCCTCCTCCTCCAACAATGTCTTCTATCTTTTTCATAAGACATTATTGGAAATTTGCTGTACAGTAAAAAATATAAATTATGAATTTAGTTTCTCTTGAAGAATTTTCAATGAAAAGAAATGAATTTTAAATATGCCCTATATAGAATAGAAGTGGCTCAGCTTGTGGAATTTTCATAAAAAGTAAATATTCATTATATTTGTGTCATACTACTACATCTTTCTAGGTATGGTCATTTTCTTAAATGTTCAATGTTAAGTTTTTTATACTTTTTGTATTTTTCAAATGTACTATATGTTATTTCCCATTTTTTTCTTCCTTTGTTTTGAAAAGGAAATCTCATAATTAACAAAGATGCAATTAGGAAGTATATTATAACTTGAGAATTATACACATACTGAAAGATAACTGAAATCTGCATTCCATTTTCAATATTTTATTTTACAAAATGGATGAAAAATAATTATCCTACACAAGCTCCACTTTAATGAGCAATGGGTTGAGGGTCGCTGCAGAGTTCAGTAAAACAGTGCCCTCCAGGCTACTGCAATGGGGAGCTACTCTTGCAGTTTTCAACCAAGCTTCTTCAAGAAAAGAGAGGCTCTTTCACCTTGGGTAAACCTTTTTGTACTCCTTGAATTTTAGACGCAGCCTTTACACTATTAAAGTGGTCTACACTCCAGCTCTCCCTGGCCTCCTTTTAATTCTTTCTGAGGAACAATGAACACTTATTTCCGGCAGAGTGATTTTCTTCTTTAGAAAACAAGAAAAATCAAAATATGAAATTCTGATAGCAAGCACACAGAATAGGTTCTCTCTTTCAATTGGGAAAAATACTAAAGTTGTTTACTCACAGTATGAATGGTATGGACTCAAGGTAAGGATGCTAATAAAGGTATAGAAAAACAAAATAATCTTGTGAAGTTTTAACATAACATCTATAGATCCTGTGAGATATTTATACTTGAATCCGAACCCGTGTGTGTGTGTGTGTGTGTGTGTGTGTGTGTGTGTG
>JAQHUG010000042.1:3163264-3191075 GCA_028555095.1 Dicrostonyx torquatus | reverse complement strand
GGAGATGCAGGGCTGGTTCAACATACGTAAATCTATCAATGTAATCCATCATATAAATAAACTGAAGGAAAAAAACCATATGATCATTTCACTAGATGCTGAAAAGGCATTTGACAAAATTCAACACCCCTTTATGATAGGATCTATTTAGGAGAAGTCTGACTGACTTAAACTAAGGCATTTGTTTCAAGTTTCCCAAGAAGACTCCAGAAATTGTGTCATTTTACAGCCAGAAAGGGCCTTGAACTTCCTACAGGGCAGGCTACCTTGCCCTCTCTTAAGGCTAGAGGGGGAGGGAAGAGGGTTAGTTGGGGAACAGGAGGAGAATGGAAGAAGGGGAGGAAGTGTAAATTTTTGAATGGAAAAATAAAAAAAAGAAATTTAAAATTGAGATTCTAACTTATGTCATAGTTAAATTAGACATAATTATAGCACTAAGGGAAGATATCTATATATAGTTTTCCTATACTATATATAATTCACTGCAAAAGGAAGTAGCAAGATTATTAGACTCTGCTGAGATTTGCTATATAAATAAATCTCTTTTGTCATTGTGCAAAAAAAAGACTAACCTGTTGTAAATATTAGTAACAAAAAGAGCTAGTGCAGCTTAAAAGAATCTTAAACCAGAATAAGTTCTTCAAGATCCTGCCTGTTCATGTGAATTTGTGACTGCTCCTTACCTGAGTCCTTTACTTGCCTCTATGGTGTGTGTGTGTGTGTGTGTGTGTGTGTGTGTGTGTGTGTATGGTGTGTATATGTGCTTGTGTTGCTCATTGTGCTGAGATGCAGGAAATGGCACTTTTTAAACAGAGACAAAAACTGGGCAGTGGTAGAGAACACCTTTAATCCCAGCACTCAGGAGGCAGATGCAGGTGAATCTCTGAATTTGAGGACAGCCTGGTCTACAAAGTGAGCTTCAGGAGAGTCAGGGTTGTTACAAAGAGAAAACTTGTCTCAAAAAACAAAAATCCAAAGCAAACAAAAAATTAGTTTCTGTCTAGATTTGTTTTTGTTGTCACAGGTTGAGTAAATCTAGTGTCTTTTCAAAATTAACTTGAAGGCTTTTGTGTAAGTTGCTGATGGACTTCCAAAACACAGGAAAACAAATGTCAATTTTATCTCTTTCATGGGCCTCATGTCTAAGATAACACACAACTTTGCATGTGCAATATATTTTCTTTTGCTTTCTGACTTTTGCAAATACAATATAAAAATTTATTTTTTTCTGTTGCTGTCATAAAGATCATGACAAAAAAGAAATTTAGAGAAATAATTTGTTTCAGCTTACACTTCAAAGTAACAGAACATTACTAACGAAAGTCAGTCCAGGAACTCACTGGTTGCCAATTCAACTCTCCTTGTGGAGGAAAATCAAGGTGTGACTTTTAGTAATTCTGCAAACTTCACCTATTTCTCCTATCTATTCATACACACACACACACACACACACACACAGAGAGAGAGAGAGAGAGAGAGAGAGAGAGAGAGAGTGAGAGAGAGAGAGAGAGAGGGAATTTTTCTTTAACTTCTTTGAGACTTTGCAATTCTCATAAAGTGACATGAGGGTGTCAAGTTTAAAGAGTTGCTGCAGACTGGCTGAGAGAGACTTGCCTCTCCTGTCCTTGGAAAAGATAACCAACCGAACGATATTATTGCTTATATTTGTTCCAGTTTGACAGGAAGAGTGAGCCATTACATTGACCTTCATCTGACATTCATCTCTCAGAGTTATTATGCTCATATGACTTCGTGATAATAGAATCCATGTGGATTTGTCTTCATTGATTGCAAGTCGGAAACTTTTGAATGCGAAACTAAGAATTCTTGCCACTGTAAACTGAAGTTCAGCTGGATCAGCCATCCCAGAGGGAGTCAGATGTGGGTTACAATAGTACTCAATTACACTAATTTATCTGTATTTAATTGGTGTGGAATTAAATGTTAGGTCAGTTTTACAGGAACTGTCCTGAAGTGGGTAACTTTTTCTAATCTCTGTTAATGTTGTTTATTTCTTTCTAACTGATGTGTTTTCAAAACCAGAAGTAAAGTATTCAATTAACCTTAACAAGGGATAATGGTCCTTAATCTAAAGTGGCAATGCTTTTCTCTGAATTCTGAGGAGGAATAAAAGAAAGCATTTGTTTTGTTATCTTAATGAAAATGTATAAGTATTCTCCTTTATTTAACAGAAAAGATAATTTTAGGTATTTAGGAAGAGGATATTAGCAAATAATCCACATGAAATTTGCTGCCTTGTAAGTATCAGATTTTTAATCTGCAAGTTAGGAAAATTATCATTTTATCAGGGTCAATCCTTTATAAATGCAAAGATATATAGCCAAACTCTAAAACACAACATGCATTTTTTTATTTATTTATTTTAAAAAGATAACAAACTATCTTTTTATTTTGCATACCAATCCCAGTTTCCACTACCTCCCCTCCTCCCATTCCCTCCACCTACCTCCACCCCACCCTCATTTACTCACCAGAGAGGGTAAGGCACATTGCTTTGGGGAAGGTTCAAGGCCCTCCACACAATATCTAGACTGAGCAAGGCATCTATCCAAAGAGAATAGGTTCCCAAAAAGCCAGTACAAGCAGTAGGGATAAATTTTGGTGACACTGCCTGTGGCCCCTCAGTCTGCCCCAGCTATACAACTGTCACCCACTTTCAGAGGGAGTAGTTTGGACCTATGCTTGTTCCTTCCCTATCTGGCTGGACTTGGTGAGCTCCAATTAGCTCAGGTAAACTGTGTCAGTGGGTGTCCCCATCATGGTCTTGACCTCTTTGCTCATGTTCACGCTCTTCCGACTCTTCAACTGAACTTTGGGAGCTCAGTCTGGTGCTCAGCTGTGGGTCTCTGCCTCTGTTTCCATCAATTGCTGGATGAAGGTTCTATGGTGATATTTAAGATATTCATCAGTCTGAGTTCATGGCAATGCCAGTTTGGACACCCTCTCATCTATTGCTTAGGATCTTAGCTGTGGTCATCCTTGTTGATTCCTGGGAAATTATCTAGTGCCAGGTGTCTTATTAGCTCTATAATGGCCCCTTGATAAGATAGTATATGTAAGTAACCCCAAAAACTCTATTAAGGAACTCCTCCAGCTGATAAATACCTTAAGTAATGTGGCAGGAGACAAGATCAACTAAAAAAAAAATTCAGTAGCTTTCCTATATGCAAATGATAAAGAAGTTGAGAAAGAAATCAGAGAAACATTACCCTTCACAATAGCCACAAATAACATAAAATATCTTTAAGTAACACTAACCAAAGAAGGAAAAGACCTGTTCAACAAGAACTTTATGCCTTTGAAGAAAGAAATTGAAGAAGATACCAGAAAATAGAAAAAATCTCCCATGCTTTTGGATAGGTTGGTAATATCAACATAATAAGAATGGCAATCCTACCAAATGCAATCTATAGATTCAGTGTAATCCCCACCAAAATTCCAATGCAATTCTTCACAGACCTTGAAAGAACAATAATAAACTTCCTTTGGAAAAACAAAACAAACAAAAACTAGGATAGCCAAAACAATCCTGTACAATAAAGGAACTTCCAGAGGCTTCACCATCACTGACAACAAGCTCTACTATAGAGCTATAGTAATGAAAACAACTTGGTATTGGCATAAAAACAGAGACGTTGACCAATGGAATCAAATCAAGATGCGGATATTAATACACACACCTATAAATGCCTGATTTTTGACAAAGAAGATAAAATTTACAGTGGAAAAAGAAAACATCTTCAACAAATGGTGCTGACATAACTTGTTGTCAGCATGTAGAAGAATGAAAATAAATCCATATCTATCCCCACGCAAAACCTCAAATCCAAATGAATTAAAGAACTCAATATAAATATGATCACACTGAACCTGATAGAAGAGAAAGTGGGAAGTACCCTTCAATGCATTGGCACAGAGACCACTTCCTAAATATAACCCTGACACTAAGAGCAACAAATAAATAAATGGGACCCCCTGAAACTGCGAAGATTCTGTAAAGCAAAGGACACAGTTGGTGTAGGAGGTCCTTCTGTCTATGTGTTGCTTTCATTGGTTAATAAAGGAACTGCTTTGGGTCTATAGCAGAGCTATATGGGAACAGAGCTAGGCAGGGAAAACTAAACACAATGCTGGGAAGAAGAGGCAGAGAGAGAAGTCATGAATCCTCTGCCTGAGACAGACGCTGGTTAGACTCTGTGCTGGTAAGCCACTGCCATGTGGTGATATACAAATTAATAGAAATGGGTTAAATTAATACAAGAGTTAGCCAATAAGAAGCTTGCCAATAAAAAGCTAGAGCTAATGGGCCAAGCAGTGTTTTAATTGATACAGTTTCTCTGTGATTATTTTGGTTCTGGGAAGTTGGGATGAACAAGCGGCCCCTCCTCTTACAAATTGGTACTCCATCGTGTGCTAGCTAAATCTGTGTACAACCTGAGAAAGCTTGAAAAGGAATCCTAGACAGAAAAAAAGAAGAAAATACAGAGTTTAAAACAGCTTCTTGCTGTTTGCTGGTGGCATGCTGCAGCTTCTTTAAAAGAGATTTTCCTGATTCAGCTGTAGCAGGAAAAAAGCTGTGGCTGTTTTAAAATGCTGCTTTCTGGGCCATGTTGCCAGTGCAACCTCTCTGGCTCTCTTGGGACACCAAGTATTTGTATGGGGATTGTGAGCAGATTGCTGCAGCTTCCTTGATGTCAACGTAGACCAGCTGTGTGCCTGGAAGTGGGGCAGTGTGCGTGCCTCAGAGGTGCAAGTGGCTCCACCATGCTTGACTGGGTGGGGCAAGCAGGCAGTACTTTATTTGACTTAGTAATGTCACAGCTAAGAGTCTTAAGCGCTTAGCATTTAAAAATATATTAGTTTGTCTCTTTTAAGAGTTTGTGTATGGGCTATATAGTCTCCGGTTATTGGTAATGCTGGGTGTTAGATCTGTCTTATGATTGGTTAATTCCACAAATTTTGTACTACCATTTCCCTAGTATATTTTGCTGATATGTAACCATTGTAGGTCACAGAGTTTGTAACTGGGTTGGTGCATATGTTTCTCCTCTGGTAGCATTCAGAATAATTCCCTGTACCAAAGATGCAAGAGCATAAATGTGAGGTCTCTATGTAGGTACCAGCTGATCCTTTTCATGTAATATACATCTGATTATTTATAATTAGCTGAATTCCACTAGAAATACATGGTACTTAATCATTACTGAATATTATTAGAAAAGTATTTGGTTTCTTCTCTGTTGGAGGAGGCCACTTTTTTGTTTCTCAGTTGCCCAGAAACTAAAATAATCACACAAAAACTGTATTAATTAAATAACTACTTGGTCTAATATTTCTAGTTTCTTACTGGCTAACTCTTACATATTAATTTATCCTGTTTCTATTAATCTGTTTATTGCCATGTGGCTATGGCTTACTGGCTAAAGTTTTGGCATCTATCTCTGGCAGGGCTACATGGCTTCTCTCTACTTTGCCTCTTTTCTCCCAGCATTCAGCTTAGTTTTCCCCACCTACCTATATTCTGCCCTATCAACAAGCCGAGGCATTTTCTTTAATCACCAATGGTATTCATAGCATATAAAAGGAAATTCTACATCATTTCTCCATAGATATTTTTAAAATCTAACAAACTTCCCACCATAAGACACAATTTCCTGGTACTTTACAGAGGATATAACAAGCACTTGCATCTTTTGACTCACAGTACATGGAAAAGGACCTCTGTACCTTTATCTTCTTCACTCAGAATTGAAGAACTGGATGTTGGTTTCTCTATAATCTGTGCCCTTAGGGCACTAGGAATACATTTAAAATTTAAGCAAACCAAAAATCACAGTATTGGTTGGCACATCAAATGCTCTGAGTAACTATGTGGAGATTCATGTTCATTTTGGAAAGAATCATCAGTGGGCTTTTCTACTTTTGCATGTCTTGACATCTATGTCTTTTGAGTGTTTTTTTTTCTTCTGATTGGCATTGAATGGAAAACTTGTATAGTAAAAGATGTAGTAACTTGTACATTGGAAGATGAAGTGTATTCTTTCACATGGGAAGTTGATTTTCTGTCCAATGTTGTAAGTGAATCTATTCTACAGTGGCAACATGTAGGTATATTTAAGTCGATTGTAAAAGATTATTGTTTTTGTAAACTTGGAGTTCTTCTTCCAAAGTCTCTGTAGATCCAGCTTCACTGGGCCCCCATACATCATCTGAGGGTTCACAGCATTTGATGTGATCACTAGTTCATCAATGTTAGGATTCAAATTGTTTATATCTAATCGTGAAACCTTATTTTAACTAGTCCACATGAAAATATTGAAAGTAAATTGTAAATCTGTAGGCTAATTACAGTCTTTTCTTTGATAAGCCATCAGGGTTATAATGAAGTAAAGGCAGGTATGGATGTGGGAATTTGTGACAAGTAAGTGCTCATTGGTTACCTTGCACACAAAAATACTTAGGAGATAATAGATATTAGGATATAAAGACCAAATGTTGTTCACTCATTTTATTCTTTTAAATTAATGGCTAAATGCATTTAATTCCTTAGCACAAGGATATGACACACTTCATGGTTAGATCCAAGAGCCCTGGTTACAAAAAGAAGATGTTCTGTTGCCAGCTAATCCCTCTGAAAAAAAAAAGGAAGATAAATTACACTAGAATAGACAAGTGAAATAGTGAAAAAAACATTGAAATAAAACAATGCTATCAGAAACAAAGATAAATTTTCTTCTATTTTGATGTTCCATGAGAATAAACCCCTAACAAGAATGAGTGTAGACCTTGTGTACTCTATCCCCACACCAACTTTACATTTCAATCCAGTTACCACACAGCAAATGAAATGATTCATATTATAGTTTCATCATATTCTTTTCAGAATTTTTCCACTGTGTTTCCATAGCTTTTGTGAATAGTCTCAAATTTGTTCCCTGTGATTTACAAGATCCGTGATGACTTGGTCCCTATATTTCTTTTTGGTTTCACTTGTACTAAACCCCCCTCTTGGACTTTACAAATATTCTTATTATGTTTATACCTCTTCCCTCATCGACTTCTCACATCTTGCTTTTCCAAGCTTTCCACTATTCTTAATAAATGATGCAATTTTAAAGGGGGCATTTTGGGTCACTACATATTCAAATCAAAGACCTAGATGTAAACCCACAGAGCTATGGACTCCTGATTTTGATAAGCCAGAAGTATACAATAGAAAAAAAGAAAGCATTTTCAATAAATGGTTCTAATATAACTGGATGTCAGCCTGTAGAGGCATACAAATTGATCCATTATCTATCAACCTGCATAAACTCAAATCCATGTAGATAAAAGACATCAATATAAAACCAGATATGTTGAACCTAATAGAAGAGAAAATGCTGGCTACATTGATCTCATTGGCACAGGAGACAATTTCCTGAACAGAATAGTGCAAGCCCTAAGTGCATAAATTAATAATTGGGACTTCATGAAACTAAGAAGCTTCTGTAAGATAAGGGACAGCATCAATTGGACAAAGTGACAGATCACAGAATAGAAATAGATTTTTCCAACTGCATATCTAACAGAGGACTAATATCCAAAATATATAAAGAACTCAAGAAACTAAACATCAAAAACCAAATCATCTAATTAAAAATGGGGTAAAGATCTAAACAGAGAATTCTCAAATGGCTGAGAAACACTAAAAGAAATGTTCAACAGCCTTAGCCATCAGGAAAACACAAGTCAAAACTACTTTGAGATTTACACCAGTTACAATTGCTAAGATCAATAGCACAAGTGACAGCTTTGCTGGTGAGGATGCGGAGCAAGAGGAAAACTCCTCCATTGTTTGTTGAAATATAAACGTGTACAGCCAATATGGGAATCAATACAGCAGTTCATCAGAAAATTTGGGAATCATTCTCTCTCAAGACCCAGGTATATCTCCTTGGGCATATACCCAATGGATTCTCTGTGCTACCAAAAGGACACTAGCTCAACCATTTTCATTGAAGCTTTACCTATAATAGTCAGAAACTGGAAACCTGTTAGATGTCCCTCAATCAAAAGATGGAGAGAGAAATGTGGTACATTTACACAATGAAATATTCTCTAGCTGTTAAAAACAATGACATCGTGAAATTCACAGGAAAATTGATGGAACTAGAAAAGAACATCCTGAGTTGTATAATCCATACCCAGAGAGACAAAAATGGTGTGTATTCATTACAGGTGGACATTAGTTGTTAAGTAAGGGACAATCATTGTACAATTCACAGGCCCACAGAGGCTAAGTAACAAGGAGGACTCAAGGGAGGGTAGTGGGCAGGTGCAAATAGATCTCCTTGGGAAGAGTGACTAGAGTAGATTTTACAGGTGGACTAGGATAGTTAGGATTGGGATGGAATCAGATGAGGTGTGGAAGACACAGAGGGAGATAGTACTGAGAAAGACGACTGGAATTTGGAGGCATTTTGGGGGACAATAGAGGAGCCTAGTGCAATGGAATCTCCCTGTTCTCTTATTACAGTGATCCTAGCGAAGCGTCCTAGTAATTGGGGATAAGGAGCCTGAACTGGGCATTTTTTTTATAACCAGGCAAGGCTCCTAGTGTGGGACTGGGACATCAACTCAGCCACAATACCTCCAACCTACAAACTGTTCTACCTGCAAGGTGTACTGGGGCAATGGTGTTGCAGAACTTCTGCGACACCCATGGCTAGTCCAACTTGAGACCCATGTCACAAGAGGGAGCCCCGACCTGACACTCCAAGGAGCACCAAGATCCAGAGGCAAGACAACCCAGAGATCCGGAGACCCAGAATAGAACCAAACACGATTGACAAAAAAATAAAAAATAAAAGTAAGGATGGGAGAAAAGTCAATGAAATAATTCCTAATGATCAAAAGGGAGTCATCCAGCAATAGATGGGAGCAGATATAGAGCACAAACAAACAGTAAGTGGAGCAAGGTCAACCTTGCAGAAGACAAGGGGTAGGGTGGGGGTGGATTGTAGGAGCCAGAGTGGTGTAGAATTAACTAAGCAGCACTCAATAGGGGCTCACCGAAACGGAAACAACAAATATAGGCCTTGCATGGATCTGTGTTAGGTCTGCTGCTTATACCTAATGGTTGTGTAGTTGGTGTTCTTGTGGGACTCCCAATAATGGAGTTGTAGGACTCCCAACAAATGCAGTTGGGGTATCTCTAACTCTTTTGCCTGTTCTTGGGATCCCTTTCCTCCTGCACGTCCAACTATGGTATGAGGGTTTGTGCCCAGTCTTATTGCATCTTCTTTGGTTATGCTAGGTAAATGTTTCTGGGAGGCCTACTATTTTTATTCATTTGTAAGTTTTTGTTTTGTTTATAAGGGAAGTAGGGGAGGAGTTTGGAAGAGATGGGAGGGAGGAAGAGGGACTGGGAGGTGTGAAGTTAGGGGAAACTGTGTTCAGGATGTAATGTATGAGAGAAGAATAAAAGTTAAGAAAAAAGTAAAATAGCACTAACAAACCCAACTGTATCATCTTTACTTTCCTTTTAAAATAGATTTTACTTATTGTGTTGAGAAGGGCACCTGTGTGTCATTGCACATGCAGAGGTAAGAGGACAACTTTTAGAGGTCGTTCCTTCTCCAGGAAGGTTTTGGAGATCAAACTCTGTAGTCAGGTTTAGAGGCAAGCACCCCTACCTGTTAAGGCATCTCACTATGCCCTGTTTATCAATATTTTACTTTTCTTCATAATAAAACATTATTATTTATTTATAAATAAATAAATTTTCTTCATAATTTTAACTTCATAGGACAATACAATTATTACATCCAACACAGTTGCGTACATACATAATCACTTCTAGATTACTCTTACTGCTTTATTATGGTCATCTGAAAATATGCTTTATATGTACAACTTATTAGCTAATACTCATGAGTTTTAAGTTGATAACATATTCATGTTTTGAAAACAGTTTATTTTAAACAAGGAATCTGATCTTTAGCAAAAACAATGACTTTGAAATTTGCTAGTCAACGGAGGCTGGAGATTCATGCCATTTCCTTTAAATACAGAAAAGAATGTAAAGTATAATAATAATAATAATATATCAGCTACATGTTAAGGTGACAATAATTTGGGTGTGATATTTAACAAAAAAGGCATAGTTGATAATCCATTGGGATTGAAGTAATATTGTTTTGTCCTTAGCAAGGCAGGATACATAGCCATCCTATTGTAGCAGGATTGTGTCAATCCAATGATCATTGTGCTTCAACACTTTTACTTTGTTTCCCCTCCGAAGCCTTTGAGGATACCATTATTACTTCAGCTTCATCACAAGAAGTCATCGTTGTAATCTTTTGGTGCATATCTGAATTCATGTATAACTCACTCTCCCCACATACATACGGAACAACAATACAGCACAGGGCCCAACTTCCACTTGATACTCAGTAATTCATTGAAAGAGTTCATGACCTGAAGAGTATATTTGCTTATAGGAATGTGAATATCCATCAGGGAATGGAATTTCAGATGGAACACAGCTTTTGGTGACAAGATGATAGAGTTTGAATCCATTATTGTCTGAGTTGTGAGATTATTGCCTGGCCTTAAATTTCTTTTTATAGGGTATGAAGATCTAAATTTTTACATTTTTATAGTGACCATCTATCCAAGGGATAGACAGGTCTTCTTTCTCTCTCTCTCTCTTTCTTTCTTTCTTTCTTTCTTTCATACTTTCTTTTTCTTTCTTTCAAATTACTTTTTTAAAAAAATGGAATTTGATTCTTTCTGAAGGCAAAAGTCAATTGCACATTTTTCTTGATACCTGCTTTACTTCTGTATGGAGCCTGGTAATTATCCACAGCCAGAATCCCTTTGGTGAGACCTCTAGGAATTTTTTTAACACCTTAGTCTCTCAGTTTTCTCTGCTAAGAAAATCTTCACACTTCATTAGCTGAGTACTAACTTTAGCACATTTTCTGACAAGTTTTTCTTAAACCCACGACATCTCAGGCCTTAGACACTGGAAATCTGTTTTGTAGGAATTTTTCAATTTTTCTTATTTCATTGAAATGTTTTGTTTTTATTAGTCAGAACCAAATTAATTGCCTAGAAGTTGTTTTGTATGAGTAAAGGGAATTAACAAAAAATAAAACCAAGATGCTACTATTTGGTTATTTGGGGATAGGGTCTTAAAACAATGCAAGCCATTTTACTTAATAAAAAAAGTTAAAGGAACTTTGAAAGAAAATGTCATTTTGTGTAAATATTAACTATATAATACATATTTATGTTTCATATGTCTAATATGATAGATAGTTGGCAACATACAAAGCTAACTAAGCTTTAACCTGTGATGAGGGTAAAATTCATTACAAAGGCTTGATATGTAAAAAAGGATATGAGTTTTAATAATGATGTTTATATTAATTGTTAAGACGATGACCATTCACATGGTAGAATACATAAAATACATTTTCACAATAAATATTACTTAGTATTTATTTAAGGCAATATTTGATCACTTACAATTAAATATGTGCTTCATGATATTTATTTTGAATGGCATTGAGTCAAAGCATTAAAAGCAATAAGCAATAAAAAGACATCCATTTTGTGCTCTATTTAAAGTGGCCACTCAATCCCTACTAGTTAAGCATATCTTAAGTGGATTTAGCTTATAATTAGTATTAGGGATATTTTGTCTTATTTTTCTCTTATATTAGGAGATGAATCTTGTTTTTTAGTCTTCGATGATTTTTTTATTTGTAAATTTACTTTTCATCCTGATCATAGTTTCTCCTTCCTCCTCTTCATCTTCTTTTTTTTTTTTTTTTTTGTGACAGGGTTTCTCTGTGGCTTTGGAGCCTGCGCTGCAACTAGCTCTTGTAGACCAGGCTGGTCTCGAACTCATAAAGATCCGCTTGCCTCTGCCTCCTGAGTGCTGGGATTAAAGGCGTGTGCCACTATCGCCCAGCTACTCCTCTTCTTCTAATGTCCCTGACAACTCCTTTCTGCCCTCCCTCCCAATCTACTTCCTGTCTGCTTTTGTTCAGAAAGGGGAAGGCTTCCCATGGAAATCAACAAAATATTGCATATAAAATTACAGTTAGTCTAAGTACCTCCATTGGCTTAAGGTTAGGCAAGGCAACCCAGTATAAGGACTAGGTTGCCTGAAGCAAGCCAAACAGTCAGAGACAGCCCATGCTCTCACTGTTAGGTGTCCCACAAGAAGACCAAGCTACACAACTGTCATATATATGTAATAGGCTTCTTATTGCTGATTTTGCATGAGTTTTGTCCTGAAATATCACTAAACTTGAATTTTGTGGTTAAAGCCACCATTTTGGAGGAAAAGCTCATTTCTCTAAATGTATAGACAGAATGATAAAATGTAATTAGTATGTAGAAAACATAGCAAAGGGCAAATTTACATGAATACTGTGTGTTAACAGCTGCCAATAGTTTTTGATATTTGTGATACTTTTTAACAATCTATATACTTGTGTTTAAATCCATGATTTTCAAGTAGTTGAGGTTGATAAATCTGCTTATACAATTAATTCTTACAGAGATAAATTATATACTAGGGCTCTACTCATTCAGGATCAAAGTTTGTTTGAATCATCAATGGAGCATTTATCCAAAATGCTTTCTTAGAAGTTTGTGGCTTACTTATAAATACTGATCACCCCGTGCTTGAAAGAGCTGTTACTTCATCTTCAACGAGGAAATCACTGCCAGTTTTGAACATCTTTGAGCTTCTACTTACAATTAAGGGAATGCTAGAGTCTCTGGTATTCCAAAAGGCAATTTAGTCCTGCCATGAAACACACACAAAGTATCAAGCAGACAAAAGCTCCCAAATATGTATCAGTTCAAAGGGTATCTCTAGAATGTAATGTGGGTGTCTATGAGTCACAGGTAGGCTCTTACCTTATAGGGCCATATATGGTTGGTAACTCCTAGAATTGAACATAAAGAAATATTTGTTTTCAGTTCATTTCTTCTCCTTCTTCACTCCCAAGAGAAGAAAGTAGTCTTACATCCTCTGCCTTGTTGTCTTACTTATTTCTTTGTTTATTCTGCTAGTCTTTCTGTGATTCGTGCTGCAACTGTATTTTGAAAATGAATTCCAGAATTTGAATATTGTTCACAACAGTTTAAAATTCTGTTTTTGGAGACTCTGTGGAAATCAATTGTCTTTCGTATAACAGCAAAGTATTCATTCCTCCTCTTTGAAAATGGAAATCAATGATTTTCAAAATTCTACATCTGTTTGGGGAATTTGTACAGAAACCCAAAAAACTTCTAATTCCACAGATCAGAGACAGGAAGTGAGAGTTTACACTGCTAACAATTTTCAACATGGTGTTATTGCTGTCCATTCAGCATCCACACTAGGAATTTTTGATGAGCAGTCTTGTGTGCCTCTACCATGACAACCCACTAGAAGAATACAACGATTGTTACCAGTATCTACTTAACTCCAGCTGTTGTCTTACAATCAAGGTGAAAAAATTGAGACTTGATTAATCTGCCAGTTTTAACACTAAGTCTGCCAGTCTTTTACTTTGTAAACCTCCACAATGTAGAACTGGGGATTAGCTGAGGGTTGTTTTGTTAGCTTGGTTTGTTTGTGTTTTAATGATTAGGAGTGTTAAATAGCTGGCTGCTGCAAAGGGTTGTTTCTCATTTCTATTTCCAGATGCTTGATGTAACCTTGTTAATCCTGTTTGAAAAAATGACAGAACATTACTTAAAATGTCAGGGATTTGTCACATTTACACCAACACAGAAGAACATTTAAAAATTCTAATAGCTCTCTTTTATCCACTTTAAAAATTGTTGATTTAGTTTTTGAGAATTTTGTATGAGAATTCTCTTTTTTCTTTTATTTCCAATTCCTCCCATGTGCACTGCTTCCTCAACCTTATGGCTGCTTTTTTTCTAATGATTATTGTTATACCTTATATAACAGTATATATACAAACATCACACACATATATACATATATGTGTGTATGATATACATACATATATATGCATATGTCATATATATATAATAAATTCTGATGAGCTTATTTGGGGTTGTCATATGTATTTAGTACTTACCTCTTGATACTGATTAACCTGTCATGTCAGGGGACTTGTCCCCGGAGAATAATTTTTTCTCAATTATTAACTATTAATATCTGAAAGCTTTTTGTTTATGATTGGATCCTTGTGAGAATTCTCCCAATCATGTTGGCTTGTCAACTAGTGTCATTATTGTTCAAGAGTTATTTAGAAAGCCATATTGTTTGTATTCCATGGATCCTGGTTTCTTTTCATATATTAAAGACACAATATAAAATCTTGTAGCAATGACTGGTCCTCTGGACCTTAAACTCTTTCCACCTCCTCTTCTATTACCTGAGTCTTAGGTATAGGTAAGTCTGGGTGACTATTCATGAAAGATGAAAACCAGAGTTCACTAGAGAGTGATTTGAGCACATAGCTCCATATGATCTGAATCTCATCCAGGCAGTGTGATTACTGTTTCTTACTTAAAGGCCATTTAGCTTGCTTTCAAGTCTACTAGGTATCAACCATCTTCTTGCTTTTTTTCAGACAACTTGGCTCGTCTGAACCTCTCCTAGGAGGAGACTCAGCTTGCCTGAAAGTGTCCCCCAGTAGTCCTTACAGCTATATTTGGGGGAGAGGCCTTTTGATTCTAGTCAGTTCCAGGGACTTCCTGAAACCTTTGAGCTGTTTATTTCCTGGGTTTAATAATCTCTGCAGTATAGAATGTTCCTCCTTTCTTTCTTGTGTCTTAATAAGCTATCTTCCAAGATGGAGGTTCATTTCAGAGAAAATTGTTACATAACAGTCACTAAAAACCTTACTTGGTTATTTATTCATTTGTTTATGTTAAGTCAAGTCATAAATGGAGGTTGAGTGAATTTAAGAATATTAGGCATATATGGAAAATGTCATGGAATTTCCTAAATGTATAAGCCTAACAAGTTCATGTTTTGTCCTAATTTACTTAAAGATTATATGTTTTCTTTATTTCATTCAAACATTATTAGACTATTAAACACACATTTTGTAATATATAACACACATATACGTTATTAATTTAGTGGCTCATAAATCATAATTAGCTATGCAAATAGGTTTCCTTAACCATTATGCCACAAATAGCATAAAGTATCTCGGGGTAACACTAACCACGGAAGTAGAAGATCTATTTGACAAGAACTTTAAGTACTTGAAGAATGAAATCGAAGAGGATACCAGAAAATGGAAGGATCTCCCATGCTCCTGGATCGGTAGGATCAATATAGTAAAAATGGCAATTCTACCAAAGGCAATATATAGATTCAATGCAGTCCCCATCAAAATCCCAACAAAATTCTTCACAGACCTGGAGAGAATAATAACTAACTTTATATGGAAAAACAAAAAGCCCAGGATAGCCTAAACAATCCTATACAATAAAGGAACTTCCGGAGGCATTACCATCCCTGACTTCAAACTCTATTATTGAGCTACCATAATGAAAATGACTACCAGATTCTTTTCCTGTTTTGCAGAGGGCTGTTGTCTAGGACGGTGATCTGTAAGTTTTTACCTTTAAATAAATAACCCTTTTATTAATCATAATTCCAGACAGGTGTGTGATTGTTTTGTGACTTACTCTTTTAGGTAAGTCCTATGAAAGTTCACCAGCTGTCAGTCCAGAGTCAGTGAGATCCCACTAGCTCAGTTCAGCTGTCTCTGTGGGTTTCCCCATTATGATCTTGAGTCCTTTGCTTATCTATCCCTCTTCCCTCTCATCAATTGGACTCCAAGAGCTCAGCTGAATACTTAGCTGTAGATTTCTGCATCAGCTTTCATTAGTTCCCGGATGAAGGTTCTGTGATGACAATTAGGGTGGTAATCAGTCTGATTACAGGGGACGGTCAGTTTGGGGATCCTAATCACTTTTGCTTAGAGGGTAAACTGTTTGCTATGCAAACATCAATATATGCGTTTGGATTTCTAGCTCCCAAGTAAAAGCCAAGTCCATAACTGGTGACACAGGGTGTGGGAGTTAGAGAGAAGTGTTTGGAGCTCATTTGTTAACCAGTCTATACAAATTAGTGAATTCTATATTCACTGACAGATCTTACATAAACAGTTAGGGTAGGGAGACAGTGATGAAGACATTCACTCTAAACCTCTGGTCTCCACATGTATACACTTACCTGAAGCACATTCATAATCATCTATATGAATACATTAATATCACACATAATATATACTACACTATACTACCCTCCCACACACATACAACAAAGGGGGAAAGAGAAATGATATTTTAAAGCAAAATTCAATGCTAACTCTGCTAGTTTAGCCTTCTGTTGTAATCAATCACTGACCAAAACCAAATCCTAGAAAAAGGAGTTTAATTTCAATTATATTTCTCCTGTGAGTTCATTATTGAGAAAAGTAAGGGCAAGAACCTGGAACAGGAACTAAGGCAGAGACCAGGGAGTAATGATGCTGTTTCCTGGTTGCTCCTCATGGTTTGCCCAACTTGCTCTCTTAAACAACACAGGACAAGTTAACCAGTCCTTGCACCACTCACAGTGGGCTGGATTCTTCCACATCAACCATCAATTAAGAAAATTCTTCACAACATATCCATAGTCCAATGAAGTGGAAGCAATTTCCCAATCCTAACAAGTGACTCTTATTTGTGTCCAGGCCAGAATTTCCATATCCTAGAAGGTAAGAAAAATATTCAGAAGACAGATTTTAGTTAAAATGTCACTTGATAGGAATTTATGGGATTCCAATTAATCTGAAATCTTTGGTTGAAACTGACAGGGATGGAGCTGGTGCAAAATGAATGATGATGCCAGGTTATTAGATTTGACATGATGTAATGATAGGGCTTTTGGCTGAAAGTATGTACTGCTCCTTAAGAGAGAATAAATGAACCTGAAGGAGATTCAAGCATGAGCATGGACATTGGATGAGTTTCAATAGACGAACGTTTTCGACCAGCAGTGATGCTACCCACACAATGAGTGCAGGAGACAGAATATTGAGCCAGAAGATGATTCTTGAACCTCAACATATAACTTTGTTTTCTTTTTTGCAGATTTGGGATTTGCTTGGGAGCTGTCACCTCTCTCTTCCTTCCAATTTAATCTTTTCTATTTGGAAGTGGAATGCTTATCCAGTGACTATTTTATAATTACTTTAGAAGTCAGATACAACTTGTCTTTTCACAAGTAGAAGGAAGTTTTGCTTCCAGATGAATCATTCCATTAATCATATCCATGCCTGATTTAGAAGAAACGTATGTCATTATTGTGCTTTCGAGCTTATACTGGAGAAAGGGGAGATACAGTGACAAAGGAAGTAATAAATGCACTTTGAAAATATAAAGGAATGAATTTGGAGTACTGGGCTAGACGGTTCGGGACTAAATTTTATTTCCCTCTTTATACATTCATACAATAAATCTCCATCCGCAAGTATGACATTTAAAGGGGGAAACCGAGAAAAATTAGGCTCCCATGAAATATTAACATGGCTCCATGCAATGGAATTAATGTCTTAATAGTAAAGACATGAGTGTTCTCTTTTTCTGTTTCCTGCCATGGGATAACAAAGGGAAATCACACAGCTGCAAGCCAAGAAATGGGTCCTAATCTTAATCTATGTAATGGTACCTTGATCTTGGGCATCCATTGTCCAGATGATTAATTTGCATTATTTATTTCATCCAGGCTATGGAGAGCTTGTGTTTTGGCAAATGTTGGGAGGCCTTTCTGGCTGGTCAGATGTTAAAATCTGTCATGGTTGGACAGCTATTGTCCAAAGCTTAAAGACATGAAGACTCCCTCACCCCCAACAATACTTTCTGCTCTCTACCTGTCATTATCTGGAGAATGTCACTGGATCCTGAGGACTGATCTTATCAGAAAGGTGTCTCTAAACCTGGATTCCTGATTTATCTCTAGGCGACCTTTGGCCCAGTTTCCTTCTAGAAGCCCCCCCTCCAGCACCCTCAGTAACTAAGATTTTACTAGAAGGTCTGCTGTAGGAACCTGTTGCCATATATGAAGCCTTGTAATGGGAGCATGCCTCTTAATGAATATTATGGTTTTTCCCCCAGGCCTCCCAATTCTATATATTTTCCCATACTCTGGAATAACGTTGAGTTGAGTCACAGAAGTAATATCCTGGAGGACTGTCTCTGTCATGCTCAAGTGCTATACAAGAATATCTGTCACTGCTTTTGCCCCTTTGTCCTTATGGACTGATGGCTAAATGACAACTGACCATAAAGACAAAAGGGAATCCCAGCAGGCAAAGATAAAGTAATGTTGAGAAAAGTTAAATAGACAACATTAAAATTCTAAAGGGAGGACAGAGAAAAAAAAAAGAGATCCAAAAGTAGCTAAGGAAGAATGATCTGTTCCACAGTAATCACCCACCAGAGCAGAGATGAGAGATGTAAAGATAATTTGATTAAAGAAAAGTTTGCAACCACAAAAAGATTTAAGATGTGTTTGAAGAGATATACCCAAGCAACAATCTAAATAAAATGAAATTTATTGTATGGCAACAGGGATCATGTAGGAAGAAGGTGGCTACACTTTTTTTTTTTTTTTGCATTATCTGGTTTCACTCCTAGGGGTAAAATGCTTCATGTTCGTTTTATAAAATTTTCCATAGTATTCCTCAGAATTAATGTAGGTGGACCACTGAAATTGTTTCAATTACAATATACCCTAACAATATTTTTAACATGCCTAACTGATATAAGGGTCATAACTTGTTACCACATAAAAATATTAATTAGTGTACATCAAAATAGACTAGGTTCCCAAAAAGCCAGTACATGCAGAAGAGATAGGTCCCAGTGCCATTATCAATGGCTTCTTAGTCTGCCTCCATTGGCAGCCACATTCAGAGAGTTCAGTTTGATCATATGCTGATTCAGTCCCAGTCCAGCTGGATTTGGTGAGTTCCCATTAGATCAGGCACACTGTCTCAGTGGGAGGACCAGCTAGTCTATTTTGATGCACACCTTCCTAGGCTGGGATAGATTGGGAAGGGCCCTGGACTTCCCACAGGGCAGGGTACCCTGCCCCTCTTAAGGAAGCAGGGGGAGGCAGGAGGGATAGTGGGGGAGCAGGAGGGAACTGCAAGAAGGGGAGAAAGTGTAAATTTTTGAATGAAAAATAAAAGAATATGGAAAAAAAGGAAAAAAAGAACAACCTCTTCTCTGACCACTCTTCATTCCTTTCCAACTGCTACCATTTGTTGTCTTATTCTTCCCCCACAACCATAACCCTTATTTAACCTTTTTGTGAACTATGAATTTCTTTTGTATTTTAGAATATAGACAGCAGAATAAGAGGCATTTTATCTCTCCAGAAAAATATTAATTAGTAAGATTAATATTAAAGCTCTAACCTTGACTTTCTTAAAACTGTTCAGTCCAGTGTTTACCATAATAGTAATATAAATACTAATACAGTACAGTCTTGGAGGTTGATATTAGAAAACATGCTTTGGTATTTATTTTATATTGGGAAAATAGTTTATAATATATGAGTCAATTTTGCAAACACACACACATATATATACACACACATTTGTAACAGTACATTCAAGTTATGCATTAACAGATTAAGAATATAAAATCTTAATGATCATTGATTTGGCTAACTCTCTAATTCAGTATGTAAAAGATTTGAGTGACTTTGTGATCTTGAATGGTGTTTCGTAGAAGCTAGAGATCAATTGAAAGGACTGACTATGAAATTAATAGGATAAGATTGATTTTTCAAAAGCTCTATCTTAAATCTCCTAAAAATAGTTTCTGAAGGGACAGTGAAAAACAATAAGCAGTTATGAAAATCTCTATACTGGTGATCAATAATTATAATATTATCTATTTGGAGTAGTAATAATGATTAAGAGGAAATGATTAATAAAAATATTTGGGTCAAACACACGGTGTATAATGGCTGACTGAGGAATTAATATAAGAATTGGGGAGTTAAAGATACCTCCTGGGATTTTAGGATAGATGTCCAGTTGAAATGATCTGCAAGGAACAAATACAATGAGGGACAGTTCAGGTAGAATATGACTGCTACATTTGAGATGCACAGGTTTTTTTAGAAGCAGAAATACAGAGAAGGGTTGCAATATCATGCCCACAATGGGAATTTGCTGGAGATATCTCTTTAGTGATCAGAACAGATGCAAGGACAGGGGTTATGAGAACAAAAAGTGAGCATATAAAGCCCACATAAGTTTATTTTATTGATTTTCCATTACATTGCAGTTTGAAATTTTAAAGTGGATATAGGAAATGGAACACAGTGATTCATTGGTGGTGAAATCTTTCCCTCTTTAAAAGCATCTGCCACTCAAGATGGTACCATGAAGTGTGAAAGGAAAGTTTCACTGTAAAACTAATGGGGTGGTAATTTTATTTCCTTATTATAAAGAGCTCTGACTTTGAAAGAGAATCTTTACATAAAATAACTAAAAGCATGTGAATTTATACATTTTCCTACATAACATATTGACTATATTAAGCATAAATCCATTTAAATTAAAATTTTAATTTATGTCCTACTGTGATTAAAATATCTTTAGAAGAGATAGCTTAGGGGTAAATGTTCAGGTATGCCACCATTGGAAGGCAAGGTAGAAATTCGAAACAGTTGACCATAGCCACATTCAAGAGCCGAGGGTAAATAGATGTATGCACCTTTACCTTTCCCCGTATAGCACCCGGCACTCTAACTCAACAAACAGTGCCATTCATATGGGTGGATCTTCTCATATTAATTAGCATTTTCAAAACAAGGTCCACCAGAAATTCTAAAAAAAGGCATTCAAAGAAGACTCACACATTGCTTCATCTCAAGTCTCACACATTGCTTCATCTCAAGTAGTTAAAATTTTCTTTATCCATAGGTAACATGCTAATATATCTCTACTATATTTCCATATTCTATTCAAAAATATAAAAATTCACTTCTATATTTTTATTTTACTTCTAAGCACTGTGTTTGCAGCAGGCAGATATTCAGGTTCAGTTTTACATGCTGTGATCTCTCATTTAACAACACTCTTGTCCTTAATAGACTGTCTATACAGAGATCAACCCATGAGGTTGTAACGGAACTGAAATTTATGTTTCTTTGTGTTATTAGAGCTTTCAGGACCATGACCTACAACATAGTTTATGTTTGTGGTGATGCTGGCATAAACAAACCCATGCCACCAGTCATATGAAAATAAAGCAATTCTGCCATGCATGTTACAGACTACTTGATAACAAAAGGCTTGGCGATTTCTAAGACTACAGCAGCAGGCAGCAATGGCCTGGCACTTCAACCCACTCCTTACTGATTCCCACAGCAAGACACCACTGTTCTATTTTATGGTATACTATTGGTGTACCTGATGATGTACTATTTGTTTTATGCTTTTGTAGTATTTTGACTGTACCTTTCTGTGTTTAGAAACACTGGATATATAAATACGTAACATTATCTTAGTGTTGGTTCCAGTATTTGGTGCAATAACAGGAAGTATAGCTTTGTAACCCATAGCAACAGCATATACCATCTATTAAGCAGTGGTTACTCTCTCCCAGCCACATCTGTGTAAATACACCCTATGGTGGAGGCCATTCAGCAAAGCAATCATGTATCATATTAATGAGGGTGTAGCCATTAGATGGCACAGACTCACTTAACCTCTTTTAAAGGGTATATCTGGTGCGCCTCCACTAGCTTTCACTTATGGTCTCCTATATTATTTAATTAGAAGTTAAGACAATGAATGCTCTGTAGATGTACCTGAAGCTTTCTCATTAGTTAAGACACTGGATAACAGAGTTATGTGATTTTAGCATAAGTAGCTATCAGACTGCTCTCGGTTGTAACCAGGCAGAAGGGAAACATTACATCAGCACATCACCAACATAACAACACCTAGTGTGCTTGCTTTTGTCAAACACATGAGTGGAGATAGATAATTATATCTTAAATTTGTAATTCTAGATATTCTGATTATAAACCTGAGATTCTCTTTCTGTCCTGTTATGTATTTGAATATCTCTTGTGCAATTTACCACGATCTTTTTTGGTTTTTTTTGGTTGGATGGTTTTATTTTTTCAAGACAGGTTAGCCTTGGCTGTTTTAAACTCACTCTGTAGACCAGGTTGGCTTCAAACTCAGAGAGCCACCTGCCTCTGCCTCACAAGTGCTAGGATTCTTATGGGATTTTTGTTTCTTGATAGGAAGATTCTTGGGTAAACTTGTTGGGAACACAAAGGTCCTTCCACTCACATATAGCAGTGGAGACATCAGGAATGCTAAACCCTTCTCAAAGGAAAAGTTGTATCAACTGTTTTCCACTCAAAAAGCTCAAAAATCGCTTATATAACCCATTCACTATTATATGGCCAGGCCATACCGCCTTCCCCAAGCTCCCACAACTATTAGTCATGAAGTGGCTAATAGTCTAAGTGAACTCTGCACTATCTGCTTGACCAAAGACAAAGCAGAACCTCCCCTAGCTTCTTTTTAAAAGAAAACAAACCATCTTTTTTATTATACATACCAATCTAAGTTTTCACTCCCTCCCCTCTTCCCATTCTCTCCACATATCATCCCACCCCAGCCCCATCCAATCCTCAGAAAGGGTAAATAAAACACATTGCTTTTGGGAAGGTCCAAGGCCCTCTCTACTATATATAGGTTGAACAAGGTATCATCCAAAGAGACTAAGTTCCCAAAAAGCCAGTACATGCAGTAGGGATAAATCCTGATGCCACTGCCAGTGGTTCCTCAGTCTTCCCCAGCCATGCAACTGTCAGCCACATTAAGAGGGACTAGTTTGGTCCTATGCTTGTTTTTTGTCAGTCTGGCTGGAGTTGGTGAGCTCTCATTAATTCAGGTAGACTGTTTCAGTGGGTGTCCCCATCACGGTCTTTACCTCTTTGCTCATATTCTCATTCTATTGTAGCTCTATCAATAGAAACCCATATTAGCAGAAAACTTACATGTGCTTTGTGAAAATTTACTGATGTAGTTATGCCTGTTATGACAAAAAAATTTTCTAAATTGTACTATAATTAAATATACCTAAAATAAACTGTCTAGGATCAGATTATTTTTGGAATCTACATTTTTGTTGATATTTATTGAGTTCTACATTTTTCTCTGCTCCCCTCCCTGCCTCTGCCCTCCCCCTTCAACCCTCCCCCAAGGTCCCCATGCTCCCAATTAACTCAGGAGATCTTGTCTTTTTATACTTTTTACTTCCCATGTAGATTATATCTATGTAAGTCTCTCTTAGTGTCTGTATTGTTGTCTAAGATTTCTGGGTTTGTGGTTTGTACGCTGGATTTCTTTGATTTATGTTTAAAACCTACCTATGAGTGAGTACATGTGATAACTGTCTTTCTGTGTCCGGGTTACCTCACTCAAAATAATGTTTTCAAGTTTCATTATTTTCCTGAATAATTCAAGCTGTCATTATTTTTTCTGCTGTTTAGTACTCCATTGTGTAAATGTACCACTTTTTTAAAATCCATTCTTCTATTGATGGGGCGTTTAGGTTGTTTCCAGGTTCTAGCTATGACAAACAATGCTGTTATGAACATACTTGAGCACATGTCTTTGTGGAACGATTGAGCATCTTTTAGATATATACCTGAAAGTGGTATTATTGGGTCTTGAGGAAGGTTGTTTCCACACATCTTTGAACATCTGATATTTGATAAAGAAGCAAAAAATATCAAATGGAAAAAAGAAAGCATATTTAACAAGTATGCTGGCATAACTGGATATCAACATGTAGAAAAATGAAAGTAGACCCATATCTAACAGCATGCAAAAAACTCAAATCCAAATGGATCAAAGACCTCAACATAAAGCCAGCCACACTGAACCTTAGAAGAGAAAGTGGGAAGCACACTTGAACGCATTGGCACAGGGAACCACTTCCTAAATAGAATCCCAGCAGCACAGACACTGAGAGAAGCAATTGATAAATGGGACCTCCTGAAACTGAAAAGCTTCTGTAAAGCAAAGAACATGGGCTGGGCGGTGGTGACGCACGCCTTTAATCCCAGCACTTGGGAGGCAGAGGCAGGCGGATCTTTGTGAGTTCAAGACCAGCCCTGTCTACAAGAGCTAGTTCCAGGACAGGCTCCAAAGCCACAGAGAAACCCTGTCTCCAAAAAAAACCAAAAAAAAAAAAAAAAAAAAAGCAAAGAACATGGTCTACAAGACAAAATGACAGCCTACAGAACGGGAAAAGATCTTCACCAACCCTACATCAGACAGAGGTCTGACCTCTAAAATATACAAAGAACTCAATAATTGAACGCCAAAAGATCACATAATCCAATAAAAAATGGAGTATAGACATAAACAGAGAACTCTTAACAGAGGAATCTAAAATGGCTGAAAGACACTTAAGAAAATGTTCAACATCCTTAGTCACCAGAGAAATGCAAATCAAAACAACTCTGAGATTCCATCTTATACCTGTAAGAATGGCCAAGTTCAAAAACACTGATGACAATTTATGCTGGAGAGGTTGTGGGAAAAAGCGAACACTTTTGCATTGCTGGTGGAAATGCAAGCTGGTACAACCCCTTTGGATGTCAGTGCGGCAATTTCTCAGAAAATCAGGATCAGATTTTAGAAGGTTGAATCAACACAAACTGCTAGATCATATGGAACTTGACTTCCTTCTTGCCTCACATGGATTGACATTCGGATTCTCCTTGTGTTTGAGAGAACTCCACATTTACCAGGTTCATAAAACCCTCCACTGAAGAAGAAATTAGTAATCAGATAGATTAACATTAACCAGTGCCTTCATATGTTCATATGCATTATTGTATATGTTCACTAGATTCAATAAATAGAATCCAGCCAGAACTTTAATTATGCATTTCTGTAAAAGTTTTATGACTATTGAAATGATCATAATAACAAACTCATTATGAGAAAGTATGGTGTTCCTCCACATTTGAGATTTTCATACATCTTTCCCTGTCTCTCTTACAACACCTCACTTGTCCTTTCTAGCCCTTCTCAAATTTATGACCTCTTCTTTAATTATTGCTACATATAACCCAAACACATAATGTATATATACTACATACTTAGTCCATTTAGTGTTGTTTGTATGTGTTTAGGACTGACCAGTTGGAAACAGCTAACCTATCAGGTGACTTGTCCCTGTAGAAGCCTGATTCTTTTGACTTCAGTCATTAATTGCCTATAGCTCTAACTCTTCGGTTGAGGCCTTGTGAGAGTCTCATCATCCATGTTGTGCTGTTAATGTACAAATCTTGTTTATGTGACTATATTGTTAGGATTTCATGGGTTCAGCTCACTGTCAGGTAACAGACATGAAGCATATGACCTGGTCCAGCCTTACTATTAGGCTCATTCCAATTCCTTACTGAGTCTTCATTATTATTGATAATGTGACATCCTTTTTCTGACATTCTTTTCTATGCTCTTGTTTTCTTCTCCTAGATTAAATTCATCTGTTGGCTGTAATCCTTGGAAACCAATCACAGTTTTTCCTATAAACTTCTGAAATTTTCATCCAGTATTTTATGATTTTCCTGCCTTACTGAACTCAGTAATTGAGGGGTTGGGATCTTCTGGAGGAGTCGAGCTGTCTTGCTTTTTTCATTATTTTTTTTGTGTTATAATTTTCAGTCTTCTCTTCTGTAAATTTAGGTGTCTCTTATGTTTAATTTGGGGTTTCCCTTATGAAAAGCCCACCTATGGGAGAATATCTCCTAGCTCCACATCCATTCCCTATAAACATCAGATTTACTGTAACAGTGACCTTGAGATGAAGCCCTTAACAGTTCTTGGCTTAATAGCCCAATGTGCCAGAAAAAATGGAGTTGCGAGGGCAGTGATGCTTCTAGATACCAAAGGAGTATATACTGGCTTTTCTAGAGTAAAGAAGAACTGGTGGTGTCTTAAATTTAAAAATTATAATATATGGTAGATAGATAGTACTTTTAAGTCTGTGTGCCTCTAATTGATTCGATAGCCAAAGGGGTCCCATGGGAATCCCCTAACAGTCCATTTCATTGTCAAGACTATAGTTATCTCTCCAAAAAGTGTCTTAATCAGAATATTCTCAAATCCCTGATGAATTTTGGAGAAGGCAGCACAGGCAAACTTGAACTCAATTGATTTGTAAGTCACAATAAGTTTTCAGATGGAAGCTGAGGCATTTGTAGGCTACCATACCTTTAAAGATAGTAATGAAACCTAGACCAGCCTCCTCTGTGGGAATTTTCCTATTCTGGATAATGAAAAAGGACTTTCTCTCCAACAGATTCTCACCTTATATGATACCACAAGACTGAAACAATGAGAAAAGTGAGTGTAATATTTGCATTTAAAACTATGAATCTCAGTAAGTTATTATAATAATAACAAGTCATTAGTACAACCCTTTTTTTCTGAGACAGGGTTTCTCTGTAGCTTTGGGGCCTATCCTTGAACTACCTTTTGTAGACTAGACTGACCTAGAACTCACAGAGATCCAGCTGCCTCTGCCTCCTGAGTGCTGGGATTAAAGGCATGTGCCACCACCACCTGGCATCAGCACAGCCTTTGATACCCATATTTTTGTTAGTTTTTAAGAAACTGTGCTCTGTAGTAATCAACATTAATTTTGGAGCATTTTCATACTTTATTCTTTTAGAGAATACTTCTTAGGTGGCTCTGGAGTAGTTGTCATTCCTCAAAGCTACATTTTCATTCTGTTGTGTGGTTCCTGAGAAGGACATGGGTGAATGGTAGTGCTTCATGATACTGTGACAGAGTTAACTGGGTACCTCCTGCTAGAACCATGGATATAATGACATTCCAGTGATTCAATTAGTCTCCTTTAGTACATTAAGACCATCCTTCAGACAGGGGTTCAGCATTGCTTATACCAATTATATGTTATAGTTTAGATTAGTAGAAAATTATTTTTTGATGAAACTTTTTTGTTGAAATGACATGTTCTTGTCATGAATAGTGAATTGAGAGATGTAAAATCACAGTAGTTATCAGAAGTATAGATTCCAGTAATGACAATCAGACTGGTGAAACTCATGAATCTCCCACCTTGAAAGTACTTAGATATAGGTTGTCAAAGGAAAGAAATATATAAAAACTAGATATAAATTCCTTTTCACTCTGAAAAAGTTTTATAGCTTGTGAATTCATTCCTAAGGGTTATTGAGACTTTTCCCCTTATACGTGAGACTCTCTCTGTCTTCCTTGTTTCTGCTTTCCTGCTTTGGGATTTGATAGAAATGGAATGTGAAAAATAAAGGATGTTCAAGTATCTTCAACTGATAAGGACATTGTTTATACATTTTACAGATATAAGTTTGTTTTACAAGATGCAGTTGATTTTACCCCTAATCTACATTTAATGTTATAGTTTATTTACTAGGATTACATAAATTTTTTAATGTTATGATTATTGAGATCATGTCTCTGAATGTTACATTTAGACCTGTGTACTTCTCATTTATATTATGTACATACTTTAATGGATTTTAATTAAGTAATCATAATTATTCAGATTTTGTAATTCCTACACAGTTTTCAACATCAAAATGTCTTTTAAAGGGAATAGAAGCCTAACAGCTCCCAACCCCCAAAATATGATAGCCATACTACTCAGTTTTCAGTCATTTTTCCACCACACACATACACTTCCACATACA
>JAQHUG010000042.1:3065363-3076865 GCA_028555095.1 Dicrostonyx torquatus | reverse complement strand
ATACAGGGTAAACTGGTATTTTAACATATATATGTATATGTATACATGGTATTGCCATATATAAAATGAAATATGCAGGTGTATATACATATATGTATGGATATACTACACATATGCACATATGGTATGATATATATCTGACATACCATATAAATGGTATATGTATGTACACATATATATAAATATATATATAAATATAAATATGGAACTTGGACAGTTACACTAATCCTAATTCTAGTGACAGAAAATACAAAATGGATACCCTTTCAACAAAGAAAGTAATGAATAATATTAAATGGAGAGAATATTTTGTTCCTTAAACCATGTTAGAGTATTGCCTTGGAAATAAACACTCTGCAAATGCCCTTGGTTTGCATGAAGATATTTTTTCAAAAGTCTATCTTCTCAAATAAGCAGTCCTTTCTCCCCAATTCTGAGCACTATAACGTCTTTAAACTGGATCTGTCTCTAGTTCCTCTACAAAGTCGGTAGAAACTCCTTAGCTTACAAATCACACCTTTCACAGTCTGACCCTTGTTCATTATTTCAAAATATCTTCCCATTCCTTTGCTTTTATTCCAACAGCAAAACACATCCATAGCTTTAAACCTACTCAGGCCCACTCTTGTCACCGTCCTACAAAGACTGGCTTCTCTCTAGGCTATCTGCTTCCCAGCACCCTAAACAATTAAAGCTGACAATTTCTCAAAGCCAACGCAAGCAACACTCCTTTGCAAAGTTTTCTACACTCTACAATAGAGATATACATTTCCCTGTGTTGTACATATCTGCTTCTGCACTCTTTGAAATCCTTATTCTTTTCTTAGTGGACTGCTGCATACCTTGGCATTTGTTTTTGTAGTATCTAGCACATTACTGCAAATTTTCAAAAGTGTGCACACAGCACAATTGTATTAAATTTCTATTAGATATCTTTTGAAGGATGATATGTAAAATCTGCTTTGTGGCTTTGTAGCATGTTATAATTGAAAAATTTGTAGTTCATCCTTTGAAGAAAGGATTTATTTTATATCTTTTTACTTTCTAACTTTCTCTCTCTGTCTCTGTCTCTGTCTCTGTCTCTCTCTCTCTCTCTCTCTCTCTCTCTCTCGTGTGTGTGTGTGTGTGTGTGTGTGTGTGTGTGTGTGTGTGTGTTTACATGAGAATGTCTGCAGAGTCCAGAAAAGGGTGTTGGATGCCTAGGATCTGTAATTACAGGTGTGCTATAGGATATGTGTACACTGTGTGAAGATAAACTACTGTGGCTGGTTTAATAAAGAGCTGAACAGCCAATAGCTATGCAGGAAGTGTAGGTGGGATTTTGGGGGAGAGGAAGGTAGATGGGGAAAAACTGAGGTACAGAAGAATCTAGGAAACATAGAAAGAAAACTGGATAAACAAGATGGAAGAGAGGTAATACCACATGACAGAACATAGATGAATATAAATGGATCAATTTAAGTTATAAGAATTAGTTGGAAACAAGCCTAAGCTATAAGTTGAGCTTTCATAATTAATAAGAAGTCTCTGTGTCATTAATGGGGAGCTGGCTGTTTGGACAGAGAAAGACTAGTTACACAGGTGGATGTGAGCGGCCTTACAGGGATGCTGGGAACTGAATTCCAGTTTTCTGCAAAAGCATCAAGAATTCTGACTGCTATCCTTCTTTCCAGCCCCCTTAAAATTGTCTTTTGCGTTCAAACTCAGTTTTTTCTTATTGTCTCATATTCTTATTACTGATACAATTCCTCTGTCTCTGTCAATTCTAGGGTTTTGGAAGTTGCTTACAATGCGCTTCCTGTTTGCTTAGGTAATATTATCTCCTTTTTGGTTTTTGATGGAGTTGAAGACAGATAGTTATAGTTTTACTAAGTTATGATAAAAGATAAATTAGATATGAAACCTTAGACTCACCAAGAATTATTATAACTATAATTCTTGCTTAATACCTGTTTAGTTATACGTAATTTTGCTATGATAAAGTTAAAATATTTCTTTTTATTTAAACAGAAATGAGGAGATGTTGTGGGATTCACCTCTGTGTGTTGTGAATATGTTTTATTACCATTGGTTAATAAAACTCAACTGAATATGGGGAGAAGAAGGCAAACTGAAGCAGACACCATGTAGCTCCTGAAGGAGAAAGATGCCAGAACCTGACTTGTAAGCCACAGTCTCATGGCGATTCACAGATTAATAGAAGTGGGGAGTTTAAATTATGAGCTATCTAGGAATTCACCTTGGCCATTGGCCAAAAACTGTTGTAACTATTGAGTTTTGTGTGATTATTTGGGCCTGGGTGGCTGGAAAATGGAAGGACAGTCTCAGTTTATAAACAAGGTGTCTCTTCAGTTCAAGTATTTTATGACAGAACCACCATAAAACAGAAAAAAGATGGTTTTCTGCCATCAGGGGCTTCCATAAATTTTTTAAAGGTGATAGATGGCCTACTTCACTTCATACTGCTCATACATGACCTACAATTGTTTAATGGTATTGTTGCTGTTAATAATAGAGACTATTTTTGACGTTCGCATTATATGACACGTCTTACATATTTGTAAGGACAGTAAAATTTTCTTTAAATATTTGAGAAACAAAAGCTAAAAAAATCTTCTTTCAAGGAATGGAGTTTTGAGTATTCATGAACAAAAATACTTTCTGCAACTAGCCAAAGCTACCTGAGACAGGACATCTCAGATGAGCATCAAAACAGGAAGGTGTGTTTTGAGGCAACCACTGAAGCACAGTGCAGAGACAAAAACAAAAACAAACAAAAAACAAAAAAACCAACATGATCTGTTGTTTTCCCTTTGAGAAGAGTTATACAATATAAATACCAACATCTTTTAGAAGTATATTGGATTCCATTAAATTCTAATTTAAACATTTCAATCTTTGGATTAATAATGGTATACTGTACAAAGAAGCCTCTCTGATGAGCATTGACTGAGGCATTTATCAATTGGGTATAGCATTATGTTATTAAGAGCCATTTTATCACTGTTTCTTTAGCAGAATAACAGTGAGTTTTCCCCCAGTATCTATGACCTATTTAGTTTTTAGATTCTTGGTCATTGTATCCATGTAGGGGTTCCATCTAATGTGTGGAGTGGGCCTTGATTCATTCAAAATGTGTTTGGTTAGTTCCTTAATATTTTTATCATGATTGCACCAGAATATCTTTAAGTCTGTTTCTGTAAGGGGCACAGGTTTTGTATTTTGGTGATACTAGTAATGGCTTTTTTTCTCTTGTAGGAACTAGAAGACCTTACAGCAACTCACACGCTATTCAGTAGGGCTGAAGCTTATAACTTGGCACCAGTTCAACTTCTCAATGTATCATATTCCATATTTTACAGAAAAAAAGCCTAGAGCTAAGTTTGTGGTGATCAGGATTGGAGGGCAAATATGTTACACATCATCAGCAGTCTATTTGAACCTTATAATTATCTGTCTGGATGCCAATCATAGCTTCACAGATAATATCCTCCAGTCCATCCTACTGCAGACCAATAAGGCTAAGATCCAGATCTACCAAGCAATTACATATACAACAGATAATAGGGTAATGTTTTCCAATTATTATATACACTGGTTTGGGTCTTTCGAAGAGATTTATGAAAAGATTGTAGACCAGCAGGGAAAATCCTAGAATGAGGTTTTCTTCATTATTATAAACTTGGTTGAAAGCACTGCACGTTAACTGTCAAGAGACTGTTGCCTCTTTTAATTGGATTTCACATCAATCAGCAATCCAGCAACATAAAAATCTGCTATGCAAACAAAAACATTGGAGTTCCTTAGGTTTCAAATTTTACAATTTTAAATGTACTTCCAAATGACATTTATTCAATCTCTTAGGAAATCCTTTCTCTATGTACTTTCTCTATATAGCCACATATAATATGTCTACTTCTTACTATGTTTATAAACTTGCTGCATTTCTGGTCAGCATCCTCTTTTGCCTGACTTCTACAATAATCACTTAACTGATCTTAAGTCCTACACAAGATTATGTCTCTTCCCTGCACAAAATCCTGATGATTTTTGAAAAACTAGCTTAATTCATAGTTTCAAACCCTCTCTTCACTTTCTAAATCATTTGTGATAAAACTCCTTAGAACAATTTAGATTTTGACCATGACCTCCACTTCCTCTGTGTTTATCTATAATTACCCACACCCCCAATGGACGCTTCACCGTTACTGACTAGCACTTGTGGTACTGACTAGTACTTCAAAGTACTCTAGAGGAGTCGAGGAAAAAATTAATCATTGATGTCACCCAGAAACAAACCCTGCTACCTTCTGTAATGTCATGTCTTTTAGATATACTGGGCCAATAGTGACACAAATGTTATGGTAGTATCTAAACACCTTTGCTTGTATTTAAAGCCCACACTATAACATGGAACTTATACATGATATTGCTAGAATGTCCAAAAGATGTGAGACTCAGTAAGTCATGGGACCTTGAGGAAGCCTACTATTTTATCCTATATAGCAATAAAATTACTCTTTAGATAAATTGCTATTTCTATAAATCAATATCTCAATATCTCAATCCTGATCATAAAAGCTTTGTTTTTGTTAGGTTTTTCTATTACTGTTAAGACAAATGATGACTATGTCAAATATTATAAAAGAAAATATTTACTGGGATGACTTTCAGTGTAGAAGTTTGGTCCATTATCATCATGGTGGGACATGGTGACCTGGAGAAAGACATGGTGCAGGAGAACTAGCCAAATATCCAACATCTTGACTTGCAGGACACAGAGGTAAACTGGGTGTCACACTTAGTGAAGCTAGAGCAAATGAGACCTTAAAGCCCGTCCCCATAGACCACACCTAATATAATAAAATCACACCTCCTAATACTGCTACCCAGTTTGGGGACTTTTTTTTTCAAACCACAAAATTCCACTCCTTAGCCTATAAAGGCTTACAGCCATATAATAATGGAAAAAAGCATTCAGTCCAACTTCAAAATCCCCAAAGTCTATAATAGTCTCAAACTTATTTAAAAATCTAAAGTTCAAAGTTTCTTCTGAGATTCAGGCAATGTCTTAACTGTAGTCTCCCTTAAAATCAAGCAGATCACATACTTCTAACATACAGGGCACAGGATATATATTATCATTCCAAAAAGTAGGGAAGAAAGCACAGGACCAAGAAAGACAAAAAAAAAACTGGGCAGACTTCAAACTGTACATCTTCATTTTGATGTAAAAACAGTTTTCAGACCTCAAACTCCTTTCAGCTTTGTTGAGTGCAACATACTACTTTCTTCTGGGCTGGTTCCACTCCTCTTAAAAGCTTTCCTCAGTAGGTATCCCATGACTGTGGTATCTTTAACATCCTTGGGTTTCCAAGACAATACAGGCTTTTCCTTCACAGCTTCACACAATGGCCTCCCCAAGCCTCCTTTTAGGGACACTCCTGACACATGCTTGACCTCAGCAGTTTTTTTTTGTTTTTTTTTTTTTTTTTATGTCGAGAAGGAATATTCCATAACCCCTTTCTTCTGTCCTTGAATCTAGAGCCACAACCATGTGGATGAATCTTCTAAGTTCTGCTGCTTGCTGGGGCTGGTACATGGTTCCCTTGTACAATTACATCTTTATCAGCTTTCTGGTTTGGATGATTTACTTCACTGTCTAAACGTGGCTGTCCTTGAACTTTCTCTGTAGACCAGGCTGGCCTCCAACTCAGATGTGCTAACTACTGCCTTCATAGTGCTGAGATTAAAGGCACCATCACTCACGGTTTTAACCTTTTGATAATTCCGTTTTACAAATGAGAAGCTTAGCGGGGTAAGATCTTGCTCTTTATTCCATTTCTTACTTTGTGATCTCCTTGAATGCAGGATTTTGCAGAAAAACATGGTGCTGGAGAAGTAGCCACGTGTCCCACATCTTGACTTACAGGCAACAGGAAATGAACTGGATGTCACATTGAGCAATGCTTGAGCAAAAGAGACCTCAAAGTCAAACCGCACAGTGACATACTTCCTCAAAAAAAGCTACACCTACTCCACAAAGGACATCTCCTGATAGCTCAACTCCCTTTGGGGGACATTTTTTTTTCCAACAGAACTACAAAGAATCTAAGAGCCAGTGGTGATATGAAAGAGTGTCTTCTAGATACAACAGGATTGATAGGCAAATAAACTCATAGGGACTGTGACAGCAGAAAAGAAGACCTATATAGGATAAAACAACACAAAATTCCAGCACTTTAAAGGGAAATTAGACACAAGTTCTACTCCTAGCCAACAAACTATTTTCAATTGTTTCTTACTAAGCAAGGGACAAGTTTTGTCCAACAGAATGTCACTGGGTATATTCGCTCCAGAGCAGGACCCATACCCAGAAGTAGCTTGCCCACAAAACATTGACTCCATGTTTATTTCATGTGCCTTTTGTTCTATCTTACTGATTGTTGTTGTTGATAATGATGATGTTGTTGCTTATGTGTTTTGACCTTTGTTTTTTTGTTTTATGACTTGAGAGCAGGAAGGTGGAGGATGGAGAAAGAAAATGTGAATGTGTACAAGCAAGCAGTTTGTTGAGTAAGAAGATGGAGAGGATTTTGGAGGAGATGGGTGAAGGGAAAGAATATGATCAAAATATATTGTATGTGAAAACACAAGTTTTGTTGTTGCTGTTATTTTTAAGTGGACCTCACATTATAATCTCTGGTCCAGACTCGGTCAAATTCAAGAAATTTTCAAAATCTCCAGAGGTAAAGAGATATGGATGGGCCACCATGATACAGAAATGACTGTCATATGTTCAAGGTCCATTAATTCCAAGGCTAGAGTTTCATGAGTCTGTGAACAAAAGCTGACTGAAGTCTATTCTGGAATGAAGACCTGATGAGACTATGCTCTTCCTGTGACAAAGAAGTTTTTCTACTCTTTTGTGTCATTTTGTTAAGGATTTATACTGGCTAGTAATTATAGGATATGGTTTGGGTCAGTAATTTTAGAACAATGACATGAACTGGGATCCTATGGAGGCCTTTTTAAAAGACTACTGAGATCCATACTCCATGGTTCTGTTTTGCTTTGAATCCTGGTTTGAGATTTAGGACTTTGAATTTTTAACAAATAATTCATGACACTTGTTGCCATTCTAGACTTCATGTTAAGAATGTGTTATTAGTTTACAAACTGACAACAATGTGATTAGAATTGACTAATTTTCCTATACCAGTGAGACAATTGTGCTTTTCTGAATGGCTTTCCTTGGAATTATTTTCATCCCATCACTTGATTACTTGGAATCTTTTTTGTTATCAACTGGTGAGTTCTTAGTTCATAATCAGAACCTGAAAACTCTTACCTAATTGATTGGTCAGTGCTTTGATAGATTCATAAAATGATTTCTGACCATCATGAAGTGTCTGCTTCACACTTCCACTGTTATTTTCTGATTGCCATTGGTCCAGATTGATGATAGACCAACACCTCTGGAACTGTAAACTAGAATAAATCATCTATTATTCTGTTCAGTTGTTTATGTTAGGCATTCTGTCACAGAGACAGATGTGTGACTAATACAACTATTGGAAATAAATAAACCATTAATTTGTCAATTTTTAGAGAAGGTGTGGCTATTTAAACTGAATCTTGGAGCATCTGCTGTGAAAACAAATGAGTAGCAAGATTATAAACTATAGCATCAAAAAACAAAAGTCAGTAGAATTTCTACACATTGTCAATAAGCAATTTGAACTCATCTTATACAATTATGCTCTGGACAAAAGAACCCGTGAAAGGGCTGGTTCTGGTGGTACAGTAGGATTTGATGAAGGAGGCAGAGGCAGGAGGATCTTGAATTTGAGACCAGCCTGGACTACACTTTCAAAGAAACTAGACTTTGGGTAAAACAAACAAACAAAAAAAGGAAAAAAAAAAGAAGAACCTGTGAAAGGAAGTGATTTAAAACAATCACGATGTTTTTCTGTGGCTGGCAAGTCAGTTAAGAGCCTCCATCTCAACAGAAAAGCAGGGCAGGGGGAATTTAGCCTACCTTACACACTTTGTGCTCCGATTATATAAAATGTAATAAAAGCCATTCAAATTATAAAATAAGAACGATGTCACTGTCAGATTATATACTCCTGCATGTAGAAAATTCTCAGGCATTCACAAAACTAACATTATGATTAATATAGACAAATATAAGAAACTAGGAAGGGTCAAGTATAAAGACGTCAATTATATTTTCATCTATGAACAATGACCAATCTGGAAATAAGGCACATAATACATGTAAACTGCTCACCATCATTAGCAGTCAGGAGATTCAAGCCAAACCATAATGAAACTGATGTAGGAGGGTTCTTCTGTATTTCTGTGTTTCATTGGTTAAATAAAAAGAGACTGCCTGACCTGTAGGATAGGACACAGCCCTTAGGTGGGCAGAGTAGACAGGATGGAATCCTGGAAAGAAGGGAGGTGTGGCAGATGCCATGCTGCTCCTACCTAAAATGGATGCTGGTTAGAATCATGCTGGTAAGCCACAGTCAAGTGGCGATACATATTATCTGAAATGGGTTAGTTTAAGATGTGAGAGTTAGCCAAGAAAAGGCTAGAGACAATGAGCCAGGCAGTATTTAAATTAATATAATTTTCGTGTGGTTATTTCAAATGTAAGCTAGCTGGCGGCTGGGAGCCATTAATGGAAAAATGGCCCCGCTCCTCATCAGGGACACAGCCCAGCTCCCTCTTACAACATGAAACATCACTGCTCATCTCTCAGAATGGATAAGTAAATAATAATACCCAGTCCTCTGCATATGTATTATGGCTTTTAGCTTGATGTTTTATGGGACTCCAAATAGTGGGGGTAGGTATGCCCATGACTCTTACCTGATATTGAGACTTTTTCCCTTCTGTCCTTGTCCACCCTTGAGGTGGACTTTTTGAGAGCTTTTTGTCTTGTCTTATTATATTTTCTTTATTTATGTTTGGTGATTGTCTCTTGGAGGCCTTCTCTTTTCTAAAGAAAAACTGAGGGTGTGGACCTGGGAGAAAAGGGAGGTGAGTGGAGTAACTGGGAAGAAAGGAGGGAGGGGAATCTGTTTGGGATTGTACTGTATGAGAGAAGAATCTATTTTTAATAAAAAAAAAGAGATTTCCAGTTGTTGTCATTTGAGAAAACTTGGTGACTGTAATGCATAATCTTTCTGTACCATAATTTATAATTACATGAGAATAAACAACACACAAAATATGATGATTAATTGACTGTCTCTATTATATTTTTATATATGAGCTGCAAGGCATATAAAAACAAAGTACACTATGTGACTTGATTTGTAATAGCATCTTAAAGAATAAAATTAGTGAAGGATTACCAAGAAGCAAAATGTTTTTATGCTGAAAATGACAACACATGTATGGGGAAAACAAAGTAAGAAACAAAAATTTGGAGAAGAATGTCATACTCTTGGACTGGAATAATCAATCTTGGTAGCTTAGCATTTCTAATCAAATTGATCTGCAGATAAAATGCAAAATAGTCAAATGAGTACTATGCCCCTTTAAAATGAAAATGCCAATCTGACATCAAAATTGATTTTAAAATGCAAAAATACCTAGAATAAGCAAAATATCCTCAAACCATCAAAATTTGAGAGGTTTTCACTTCACACTTTGAAAGTTTACTTTTAGAGTACAATTACAGATATAGTATGACTAGATAAAAATATTTATAGATACATTTCTGCATGTGTTTATCTATATATTGATTATAGTGAAAGTTCAAAAGTAAATCACCATATTTATTGTCAATTAACTTTCATCAAAGGTTCTAAGTGAATCTATTAGGAAATGGGTGCCCTCAAGAACTGATATTAGAGCAATTATATATTTATGTGAAAAACTGACTGATGTAACAACAACATAATGTGTATTGTTCAATTATGCACACTTCATTTGATCAGCACAATTATGTAAAACAGTACTTGACTTCTATCAACCAATCTATTAGATAATGGCAAATTTCAATTACTTTAAAGACTATTTCATGTATCTGTCATCACTATGAAATAAAAATGGAAGCTATGGGCCTTAGAAGATGACTCAGTGGTTAAAAGCACTAACTGCTCTTCCAAAGGCCCTGGATTGATTTCTCAGCATTAACATGGTTCAAGGTCATCGGTAACTCTAATCCCAGGAAATCCACCACCCTTTTCTGAGCTGTGTGGGTACCGCACACATGTGATGCACAGACATACATTTAAGCAACCTCTCATACACATGAAAATAAATAAACAAAATCACCACAAAAATAAATTAAAATGTAAATTTTGTGTCATTTTCTTAATATTTCTGGCTATTACAAAAATGTTTGGTTAAATACTGAATTATCAGATACATCTCAATAAAAACTTAAGATACAATTAAATTAGTTACTTGAGAAAATAGGAAGTTAAAAGCTACCAACACTGAGTTAGAAAATGACCTTAATAAGATGTGATGAAAAGAAAAATAATGAAGAGGTTAAATCAAAATCTAATGTTTGACAAATAGGACAGAAGTCAAGAACAGAGTCTCTAAACACATTGTCGGTCAATCCAGGGGTTACATTAATAAAACACAGGAAATGAGCAGTGGATGCAGATGTCACAAAAATTAAAAGTATTATGCCAAAGAACTGTCTTTAGGTCGATGTGTTTGGATATTTGGACAGAAAATTAAGATGGGACATTGGCATGTATAACTTAGAAACAGCGACAAGAAGACAAAACATGAACAGACTAACTGAAGAAATAAAATTAGAAATCTTCACAGAAAGATGGCTTAAAGCAGAAAAAGTATTACTATTGATGCTCACTGAAAAGAAGCTTCTGATATGCCAGAGGATGTCCCTCCTTAAATTCCAGACTCACAGATC
This sequence comes from Dicrostonyx torquatus, assembly GCA_028555095.1. Taxonomy (NCBI): domain Eukaryota; kingdom Metazoa; phylum Chordata; class Mammalia; order Rodentia; family Cricetidae; genus Dicrostonyx; species Dicrostonyx torquatus. The sequence goes on along the minus strand of JAQHUG010000042.1, from coordinate 3,065,953 downwards.
TCTTCTCAAAACAAAGAAGAGGAAATTTGTTATCTCGTGCTTTATAGAGTTTTATAATTTCAGTGCCAAAACTGGTAAGTTTTGAAGGAAAATAAAACCACAGGATCACTTCCTTCTTCACAAGGTTGCAAAATCCAAAACATTAGTTGACCAAATACAGAAATACACATACACACACAATTATTTATTTTTATGTAGTTGTGTTTAACACTACATTAACTAAGTAAAACATAATCTTTATCCTAATCATATTAGAGTCTGTAAAAACCTTTATAAAATTTCCACATTATGTTACAATAACATTTTAATATCAATGTCTCAAATGGAAATAAATTAGAAATAAAAGTGATACAGTTAACCTAAACAGATTTGCATAAATTTACAAAAACCACTGATTTTACTGATTACATTTAAAAGTATTTCTGAAATCAGAGCAGAAATAATAGGTTTTACTTTCGAATATTTAAACATACTTATCCAGGTTTGCTAAGTAAGAAGAGGCACAAATGCTAAAAGAATTGTAAAAAATTCACTTGAAGAAGTCTTATTTCAAAGTAACCACAATAATTTCATAATTTTTTTCTTTTTTT
>JAQHUG010000042.1:3032192-3063303 GCA_028555095.1 Dicrostonyx torquatus | reverse complement strand
GATATACAAAGAACTCAAGAAACTAAACATAATTTCATAATTTATTACTCGTTAAAAGGCTTTGTAATAAGAACAGTTGCATCTGATATTTAACATATAGATTAATAAATAAGACTAGGGTGACTAATGGATGTATTCCTTGTTTTATTGTTTAGTGAAACATGTCCAGTCCAGTGATAATATGAACAACACAGTCAAAGGAAGCTTTTGAGATGGGTCTGTGCACTATGTCTACCTTTCATGCATGTATATGGTGAAGAGCATCATTCCATCCTTGACTGAAGTCTTGGCTTTTTAATACAATAGCACTAAACTATAGCTTCTCAGTTTCACATCCTTATAATATAAATAATATTACTGTTTGGTATTATTGCAAGAGAAAATAATCTAATATGTATGATGTGTCTTATTTATAATATAAGACAGTGTATGTTGCTGATATTATCAGAGATAATGGTTATTTTAAAGCTTAATTATTCTTGCATGATTTGATGACTAACTCACATTGGCAAAATACCTTGCAAAACTCTAAGTGTCTGTAATATAACTAATAATAGATTTATAAATCAAAGAAATATTGCCTAAAAGTAAGTGTTTTCATCATTTATAAAATTGATACTAAATATTTACTTTTGTAGTTCCAGAAACTTAAAATTACCATGAAAAGTACTGATTTTTGTGTTGACTTACTATTGGATGAAAGCAGAATTGTGACTGTTAAGATAGAAATGCCATTGCCTATCCTGCCTGTCTTTCTTCCCCCCCACTGAAGAGATTGGTCTAGTTTCTGTCTGTTAGTGCAGCTGTTCAGTTGGCAGAGCCCCTAAGCACACAGATGGACCAAGAAACTCAACCCAGGCAGCAGTTCAGTTGCCACAAGTACATGCTTTCCTTTTACAGCCAAATTCCTGAAGAGCTCATTGTGTATCTTCTCTGATTCTTATCGGTCTTGGTCACTGCCATCTCCTTGCTAGAGGGCTCCTATCACATCTTTCAAGCATCTTATTACACAGATGCCTCTGCATCTACTCCATTACAGCTCTACAGTTCAGTCCAGTGACTATGCCGTCACCCACAGTGGCAGTGACTGGCACCTTTCCACCACCTTCAGTTGCAGACCCTTCCACTTTGCGTTTCCTCCTCTGGGTGATACAGAGAAATGAAACCAAACTGGCAACTCTTGACAGGACATGAACCGTTATGTGTGAATCCCCTCTATATGCTGTTACTATGTTTCATTATTTTTGTTAATAAAGAAGCTGCTTTGGTCTAGTCAGGGCATAATATAGTTAGGCAGGAAAACTAAACCAAATGCAGGGAAAAAGAAGGTGGAGCCAGGCAGATGCCAAGTAGCCGCCCAAGAAACGAAAGGTAACAAAGCATGAGCCTCGTGGTAAAATATAAAATAATAGAAAAGTAAACAAGAAGCCTGAGTTAATAGGCCAAACAACATTGTAATTAATATAGTTTCTGTGTAATTTTTCAGGTATGGGCAACTGGGAAATGAATTCACAGTCTCCATTTACAGACACATACCAAGTACATTGATCAATTAGCCTGTGTCAAATGTGTAGGTTATTGGTTTTACTAATTCAAACAACTGAATAGGTTGACGTGTCTCAAAATAAGTCTCCATTAAAACTGAAGCAAAACCCTCCCTCCCTGCAATCCGTAATTATAGTCTGAAATTGACGTCATTATTTTCTTTATCTATTTGCAGAGAAAATAGATAATGAAGTTTTAAATATCCAACTTTACAGCCTTTTCACTTACGGTTTCTACTCAGTTCCAAAGTATAATAGTATATGCAATGACCATTGTGTATATTTTATGAGAGGAAATTTGGTTTGCATGTGGAATATGATAGTGCTTAATATTTCCAAGTAATTAAGATTGTTTAGTTCTCAGTATGAGGAAGCCAAAAAGTCATGCAGCAAGTTTGAATTGCTGGCCACGAGTCAGGCCTCTGTTTCAGGAATAAACCTAGGAAAAAAGAGTGGCTCTAATCATCGCATTCTACTGAAGTATATTAAGATCTTTGTTATTTTTTTAAAAAAATAAATTTTAAGTATAAAATAAAATCCACTTCAGATATCTTCTAAATTTAACAGATTGATAGGAATACCTTCCTTTGTTTGGAAAATGACCTGGGTCTCCTCCAACTTTATCACCAGTTTACACAACAAGGAAAATACCTGGAATGGAGTCATGTCATTAATACTTCCCATAAGTGAAAAAACATTATTGGTGTCCAGGTTTAACCAAAATCATTATTCTTTTCACTCTTAAGTTGGTTTGTGTCTCAATCCTAACTCCATTTCTAAGCATATGAAGATGTGATAGCAGTGCAAATGAGATTATTTTAGTACTTTAAGTCATTGCGAACTTCTGTAAGGAGATAAAAATTTCCTAGCAAGGCAGAGCAACTGCAGAGAGAGAGCAAGACATATTCACTCATTTCACAGATTCCTGGAAGCTTCCTCACTGCACAAAGGACAAACTATATCTTCTCAGTTCTTTCATTCAAAATCAAACTGTTAAACCTAAGGCATAGCAGCAACAACGGAAATATCTAAAGGAAAAGATCCTGGGCAAATGGATTGATTGGCAGGTATAGGAACTTTGGGTGGATTCATTATACTGTTTATTTGAAAAGACAGGCATAAATGTTAGTAGATAAAAGCCAATGTTGGACAATTATTGGGGTATTAGAGATAATTAATGTTAGAATAACAAAATACTGATAGGCATTCTTGCTGCTTTTAAATAAACAAAAAAAAGGAAAAAGCTTTATTCCCAGTCTATATTTAGCTTAAAAATACCAAAGATGATAACTTTGGGGAGATTTTTTTCATGCTTTCCTACTTCCTCTGTCATTTATGTTAATTTGCAACTCAAAAGACCCTTGTTATCTTACATGTATAAAATACAGGCTATCTGATAAAACCCTTCTTAGAAATTCTGAAATTTCAGAGAGTTCTGAGTTCAATGGAACTCTTTCCTTTCCTATTTTGGAGGAGTATCTTGAAGATAATACAAAATGCTACCTGAGGGTTAACATTCCAAACTGCATACAAATACCCATTTTCTCAAAGTAAATCTAGTTCACCTAATAGCTCCCAGGTATGTAGAACAAAATCAGATTAAAATGTTCCTTTATATTTACTTTAAAAGCATTCATTGTAGTTTTAGGTTGGCTAAATTAATATTTATGCAATAGGGTTACAACATTCTATAGACATGTTTCATAATGAAGTATATCATTTATTTCACAGATAATAAGTGTGAAAGGAATTTTTGTTGGTTTCTACGTCTGTAGTGCTCATGGACATAGTAATGGAAAAACTAAGGTTGAAAGGGATGTAAAAAATCATGTTGTTTTGTAGAATGTAGCACAATAAGTGATTGGCAGACAGAAGTAGTTAAGATTCATTATATCTGATTTTGGGTGTTGATGAAGTACTTGTCATATCAACCTGATCATCATCATTAAAATGTTTAGTGCAAGTAAGACTTAACTAGACATAATTCCTGGGAAATTTAGGACGAGATGTTTAATTATCAATTTTATCGTCATCCAGTCTTCTTACAAAGTACTTACTTCTTTAGCTAGAATAATTTGAATCTAACTAATACCCACTTTATTGCCCTTCAAATCTCAATTATTTAGTATCTACTCTTTTTTTAGGTATCAGACTCAGTGGTTTGTAAAGGAAGATGAATAATGTTTCCACTATCTGGTGCTGAATGACTTCTGATCCCTCTTAAAATGCACGAACTACAGTAGCTTATGGTCATTACGCAAATGATTTAACTGAGTTTACTTGATGATAATGTTCTGTAAGTTTCTATTTGGTTTGAATTCTGGTATGCTGTGTATTTTACACAGTGTAATTGATAGGAAAGATTATAAAAGTCATGGATAAAGTATATTAATTCTTAGTAATAACAAACTATTGTATTTATGCTTACCTGTATATAAGTACATATATGAAGGCTCATATGCCCATGCATATGTGTGCATGGGTGTGGAGGTGAGAAGTTTACATTAGGTGTCTCTTTTAGTCAATCTCCATCTTGTGCTTTGAGACCTGTTATGTCATTGAACTGGGTGCTTGCTGATTTAGCTAGGCTGCCAGGCCAGTAAGCTCCAGAGATATGCCTGTCTGTCTTTGAAGCCCCAAAGCTTGTATTATAGCTACAGTGCTATGTGTGTCTTGCCTGGATTCTCCCTGAGTAATAGGAATATGAACTCAGAGATCCTCATGTCTGTGGAGTGACAAATTTCCTGGTTTAACTATCTCCTAAATCCCTATATTAATTATTTTAATGTAAATAAGGAAGGAACTGTGTAAAGTCAGTGTTATGCCAATTGCATCTAGGTATCCACTTTCAAATATGTTGGCAGACACTGTATTTCTCTGATACTGTAGTTCTTTTGGGAAGCTCAATCTGCTACTTTCATCATGGAGGAGTTGATTTATTTGGCCTTCTATGTATAGTATAAGGCTTGTCAATCTTTACTATGATTCATTCTACTAGACTGATGTGAAAAGAGGTAGGGGTTGGGGGTGGAGGTAGGCAAAAGGGAGGGAAGTTGAAGGGAGAAGGGAAGAACTGGGGAGAGCTTGGGGTAGTGGGAGGGTGGAAATGGAGGAAGGGTGGATATTGGAGAAGGGAATAAGATATCTACATTAAGGGAGNTCGAACTCACAGAGATCCGCCTGCCTCTGCCTTCCTGAGTGCTGGGATTAAAGATATGTGCCACCACTGCCTGGCGACTAACAAGAATTTTAAAACAGTTGTCATAATACCATAATGTTGGCCTTCATTATCATTACCTTATGAAGCATTATGACACAAGCTTATTCCTACTCCTTCTTTTCTCTCTGCACAGAAATTAGATTCAATGACATGAGGTACTGGAAATGATGATAAAAAGACATTTTGAGAAGTTGCTGTGTTCCAGGCACTCTAAGTTAAATCTGCTGCTCCTTTAATCCCCACCCAGGCCTGAGTGACATGTTTCCTGTATTTTACAGATGAAGGGCTGAAATAAACTAAGGTTGAACAAGGTGTTCAAAAGGCACTCCAGAGTCAATATCTGCAGACCCTAGCATGCATGGCAAAATGTTCCTCACCAAGTTCACATAGTGGTTTTGTTTAAAGAAGTCTTCAGAAACTCAGGAAGTAAGTGTGAGTAGAGCTGGGGAGAGTTTGGATTAGGGATTGCCTTACTTATGTTCCTGCAGCAGAAATTCTGTGATGTTAAATCTTTTGTTGAACAGAATCCATCTACACTGGGATTGTTGAAAGAAGGAAGGGAAACAGGCAGTTCAAACCATTAAATAGTAAAGTATTGCTATTCAGTCTCCTTTAGAGTCATTTGTGTCTCAGTGGCTCTGGAATTATGTGCCCTTGATATGGCTTTCCCAGGTTATTTAGAAAGACTCTATTGCTCTTTCTAAATCACCAAGGTGTTTGTCCTCCTTTTTGCATCCAAAAATGCTCCCAATGAATGGAAAGGATTCATATTATGCCCGTTTCTCATCTCACAGATATGATATATAGCACTGCAGACATCACAGAATCCTTATTAGGTTATCCAACCCATTGCACATTTCCATTTATGTACCAGAATCTGGGACAAGAATGCTTTTGTAATTCTGAGTTTTCCCTCAAAATCTTAATAAAATCCTGCTTCTTACTTGAGCTATCAAACTTTGCAGACATCAAACTGGAACATGATATAGGGAGATGAATGGCATTTCTATGCTGTGCCAGTGCTCATCTACCTCTTTTTCTACAAATTTAATATTTATTTTCTTATCTTACTCCTTTAATCTATGACTGTATTCTCTTATATTACATTTACTGTCTCTTTACTCTTTTTCTTCTCTCTCCCAAGCCTGCTTACATTTATTTGACACTGTGACCTATTTAGATGTCTTTCTCATCTCAATTTATCTTAACTGTGTATCTGTAATTATCTTTGGACCAGGAGCACCTTTCTTTTTTCAAGGCAAAGTGGGCATGGCTAAGACCAACTCCACTATCCTGGCTGCTTGCTCCATGCAATTCAACATAACAGAGTCATGTTTGCTGCCTCTGAAAGCTATGCACATTGCCCCATTTTCAGGTACACAGAGTGTCTATGTTGCCATTACGCAAGTTGTAGCAATCTGCTCACAAACCCCATTTAAATCTAGGCCTCCTGAAAGAGCCAGAATTCATGCTGGCAGCATGGCCCAGAAAGCTACTGTTTCAAAACCATGTGGCTTTTTTCTGCTACCACTGAATCAGGAAAAACTCTCTCAAAAGAGTCACAGCATTAAGCCATGATTAATTCTATTTTTGTTTGCTTGTTTCTCAGATTTTAAGTGGATTTTAGTCGACCATGTTGGGCACCAATTTGTTGCAGTAGGAGTCTGCTTACATGTTCCTGCATGGCCAGACTCAAAAAATAACTACACAAAAACTGTATTAACTAAATACTGCTTGGCCTATAGGCTCTAGCTTCTTATTGGCTAGCTCTACATCCTAAACTAGCCCATCTCCATTAATATGTATATTGCCCTAAGGCTGTGATTTTCCAGGTAAAGTTCTAGTGTCTGTCTCCAGTCGGGCTACATGGCTTCTCCTCACTCCGTCTTCTTCTCTCAGCATTTAGTTTAGTTTTCCCCACCTAGCTAAATTCTGCCTTGTTATAGGTCAAGGCAATTTTCTTTATTCATTAACCAATAAAAGCAACAAATAGATACAAGGTCCTCCCACACCAGGAGAGTAAGGAATTAAGGGATTAATGGGGAGTTCACATGATTGATTTCATTGTACACATTTGAAACTATCAAAATTGAATAGTTTTTCAAAAATGTGTATTAGTTATAAATATCACTCTCAATATCTCCATAAGAAACCAGAACTATGAGATGGTTCATGAGCTATCCAAAGCCTAATAGCTCAATGGATCAAAACATAATTTTATCCCATTTCTTTTCCAACACATAGAGATATGTATCTTTTTGTAAAGCCACATTGTATCCTGGTTCCTTTCAAATGGAATTTTCTCTTTGTGTGGAATCTACACCAGTTTCTCCATTGAACACATTATTTCTTGCTCGGTGTATTTTCATTTATATTTAGCTCTAACTCTTCTAATCTATCCCTCATAGCTATCATTTCTGTTGGTTATGAATTATGGATCTAAACATCAGTACTGAATTTTCATAGAACATAAAAAAAATAGTTGGGTCTAAAAACATACCATATTGCAAATGCATAAGGAACATAAAGAAAAAAAGGTCACATTATCTATCACACTAGAATATTTATGTAACACTGCCCTGAGTGTACTATTGTAATGGCCATATGTAGCCCTTCCCTAATTTATCTTGGAAGAGTTTCTAAGTTGATTTACCATTTTAAAATCCACCAGTTTATCCATGAAAATTCCTGTTAAATACAATCTAACCAGCCAACAGACATTAAAGGCTATGTTGAATGATGTCTCAAAAATTGTGGATTACACATGCCCTTTCCCCACCTGCACAGTAAAACCAGTAAACGGTGCTAAAAGAGATGCCCAATATGACTGATGGATGGCCAATTAGTTGTTAAAAGAAATCTGCAGAAAGTCTCTCTCTGGACAATCATAAAAGCCAGCTGGCCTTGGCAAAAATTCCAGTAATGATGCTGGAAACTGGGCCAAATGGCATTGCTGGGAGTTGGTTGACTCCATTGCTTAGCTATAACATTGAGTGCTCACATTCCTAACTCTGTTCTACCAATGAAATTATTGGCTTTATCTTCTAGCTCATAGTTAAAGAAGCTCCATGAACCATTCTATCCCAGAACTAGAAGAAGAAATTCTTAAAATATCTTGTTTAAAATTATCTTGGCAGAGAAAACTGTCTTTAAAAGTATTTTATTAGGGATTTTTATCACTAGAAGTGCTTAAAGGTACAGAAAGAATGGATTACTTTCCTAGGATGGGAGGGTTTAAAGATTCACAATGTTGGCTTCTGCAATATTTCACAAAGAATATGTACATGGAGTCTACTGTAGAGAATTTTCTAGACAACTGGAAGTATGGACTTTTCAATTCTTTTATGCTCCTGGATATACAACACACTTTCAAACCATAGCTCTAGTTAATGTATAGTTACTAAAATAAAATATTTCAAGGTAATTTCTAATGGATTTCAATAAACTTCTTTCTTTTACCCTCACAAAATCATAATATATTCTGATAAGTGTAACAAATTACCACAAATTTAATAGAAAAGTAGCTGTAAACTTGTTATCTGACATCCCAGGACTTAGAAACAGAAATGCTGTAATGATCTAAAATTACATAGTCACCATAGCTGTTTCTTTTTTCATTGTCTAAAGTGGAAAACTGTCTCTGTTTTTTTTTTCCTGAGGCTGTCCAATTTGTAGTGATATTTAATTTGTATTTTAATAAAAAAAAACTTGCCTGAATATTAGACAGTAAAGCAGCCCCACTGGTTAGCTTAAAAGCCTAGCTAGTAGTGACACACATCTTTAAGTTCCAGTATCCATACTAGTTTGCCATAGGAACTGGGTTATAGTGGCACATGCCTTTAATCCCAGTCCTAGAGAGGAATAAAAGACAGGAGGAGACAACTCTCAGACATAGTTTCACTCTGAGATTCCTGGAAGCAGGATCGCCATTTCAGACTGAGGGTAAGAGAAAAAGGCTGGCTATTTTTTTTTTTTTACTGACCTTCAGGTTGAATTCAATATCTGTCTCTGGATTTTTATTAATCATGCCACTTATGTTTCTGGAGTTCTTCCTCCACTCTTCAATGCAACACTTGGTTTCTTAGAAACCATATTTCCATATGTAGCCTTAATTTCTACTTTTGATTTTATTTTCACATACCATTTTCTGGTTTCAAGAGTAAGGCATGGACAAGTTTTGGGAGCACAGTTGAGGCATTATATCTCCTTTCACTGCAAATAAAGAAGGAGTTTCAAACAGTTGTGAAAAGGCAGAACTAAAAATGGACAGATTTTAGAATTCAGTTCATTGGCTCAGGCCTTAAACTTTGTGGAATAGTTTAAAAGGAAGAAATGTTGCTCCCAAATGAATTTCTGAAAAATTAATGCTTCATTTTCTTGTTCAACATAAAACTTCACATCACATTACATATTAAAATTCACAACATATTTACATGTTCTGAAGCTGCGATGCTTATGTATCTTCTTGTTGAATACAGTAGTGTTAATCTGACTATAAGTGGTTTTAAATGAATGTTGAATAAAGACCCACAAAATTCTAAATTTTATCAAGGAGGTCTTCCAGATATCAGCATTAAATGGGAGCCTAGCTTTATTGTAGGCAGAGATTTTCTGTGTCCCAGAAATCACTCCTAATAACTGTTCAGAGACATAATATTATTAATATGCTAGACCAATAGCTCAAGTTTATTACTAGCTAACTCTTACATTTTAAAAAACCAATATTTCTTATCTACCCTCTGCCACATGGTGGTACTTTCTTTCAACATGGCACATTCATACTGTTTCTCTCTACATCTGTTGTGATTTGAGACTCTGCCCTTCCTCCTCCCATGTCCTCTGTGTCCTGATGTCCCACCTATTCCTCTGCCTAGCTACTGATCAATAAGCTCTTTTATTAAATCAATCTGAAGGATCTTTTATAAAGACAAGTGTGCAAAATATTGTTCCAGAACACCTTATTACCATGCTTGTCTTTTGTCATGTCACTCATCTTTCTCCTCGTGGAACTGGTCACTATGTGAAATCATCATAGCAATATATTTGTAAATCTGATAGATACCTCCTTCTTCTCACAGATTCGTGCCAAGCTTTCAGAGAAAACTAACCACATCTCTCCTGATTAGCGCCACAGCTAATGTAGAGACTAATGTTCAGTAGAAACTTTTCATAGAGCCTGAGATGGGGAAGAGGGTCTTTGACCCACTATATACTCAATTTACAAATGGGAGAATCAGCCATCTACCTGTGACAAGATATTGCTTTGTATCCATTTATGACTTGATATACATCGGCTTCATCTTTCCTTTTTTCTATTAAAATATCACCAGGAAATACAACATTTAACACAAATATTTTTGATCCTGATCCATCTGTATATTAAATTTTTATAATAAACTTATTGGGTAGACTTTTGAGGATATTTTAAAAATGGTTTATCTATTTTGTAGACATATTCTATAAAGATATTTTCTTACCAACATGCATAGAATGATCTTAACATATCCTGAGAAAAGATGCTTATTGACTACAAGTTTATCTATAATTTTGAAAGGTAAAAGAAAGAAGGTGTCATTATATTTCCTTTTTTAACTAGTAAGCTACAAATTTTTTATGCTTGATATACTTTATATGTCTATTAGTATTTCATATGATATAAAATATCCACTTCTTTGGTTTATTTCTAAATTTGAATCCTTTTTATAATTGTCATTGCTTTCAATATATTAATATATTAAATCCTGTAATATTTGTATTATTTTCTACTTTTGTTTTATATTTGTATTTGAAACCCAGAAAATTTTGAATTTAAGCTTGATATTTCTTATTTTTTTCTATGTAATTTGGATGTATTTGTTAAAGTTCTCAAAAAGTTTCTTCTGAAAATTTGATAAAATTGTATGAAGCTTACAAGTTAATTGGCAGAGATTGATACAGTACCTTTTTGTAATTCTGAGATCAGATTTTTAGAAATTTAATTCTGAAAGACACATAGTTTGATAAGCTATAGTTATATTATTATTATAGTTGACCATTGTCTAATGATTTCTTGCTCAATTGTAATTTAAATATGTTAGATTTCAAATTCTTTAAGAATACTGCCTTTTTTTAATCTTTGAAAGATATGCTCACTGGCATGAATGTGACACAAATATTTTAGGAACAACCAATCATTTTTGGATTGGATTTAAGGGCTCCATCATGAGATAGAACTTGTACCTAAACCGGTTGATGAGGTCAAGAACCTGAGACTAGATATGTTATTGGGCCATGGTCAAAATCTACTTCTATTATTGTACTGTTTATTCATAGAAATAGAGCTTCTCATATTTCAACATTCAAAGGTCCATTTTTCCTGTTGTTTGCTCTGTTGCAATGGCTTGCTAACTGTTTTTTGTTTGTTTGTTTTGTTTTGTTGTTTTTACAGTTGTAGTTGTATTAATAGATACCTTCCTTTGGAAGGATACATTCCTGCCAATTCATCTTACCTCTTGGCTTTTTGAGAATCTCTTCTTTTTATTTATGTTGTATAGGGATGATATGGAGTGTACAAGCTGATATGCAATATTGTCCTTCACTTGCTGCCACCTATATTTTGAGACAGGATCTCTCTTTGAACAATGAGTTAATAGATTCAGTAGCCTGTATAGCTATTGAGCTCTAAGGATAATCCTATCTATATGCCCCATAATGGACATTTCAGAGCATTTCACAGGATTCTTCTGTGCTAGGATTTTATGTGTGGTGTAGGAGGGTTCTTCTCTATTTTGTGTGCTTTCATTGGTTAATAAAGAGAATGCCTGGCCTGTAAGATAGAACACAGCCCTTAGGTGGGCAGAGTAGACAGAACAGAGTTTGGGGAAGAAAGGAAGTGTGTGAGACACCATGATGCCCCGGCCCCAGATGGATGCAGATTAGAATCTTCCAGGAAGTCACCACCTCGTGGTGACATACAGACTTTTATAATCGGTTAGTTTAGATGTGAGAGATAGCCAAGAAAAGGCTAGTGATAATGGGCCAGGCAGAATTTAAATGAATACAGTCTGTGTGTAATCATTTTGGGCATAAACTAGCGGCCACGGCCAAGAACCAGGTGCTGGTAGCACAACCCATACCCACCTTATTTACAACATATGTGGGTGCTGGTCTTTCCTAATCAGGTTGTTATATTTGCAAAGCAGGTACTACATGTACTGACCCCCTTTCCTATGCCATAATTTATTCTAATACATGAACAAGTAGAATTCTTTGTCTAATTTATTTCTCAAATTCCAATTAGAATTTTGTTTATAACAGCATTAAATTTAAATTATTTTAAAAATTAAATATTAATGATTTTATAGGGTTTTAGTTTATATTTTAATTCCTCCAAGACTTCTTTTGTTCCACTAGTATGTGTCTTATAAATCTTTAATTAGAAATGATCCTCTCATCTTTAACTTCTATATTGGTGGCAAAAGTTGTTAATAATGAAAGATTATTTGGAAAAATATACCAAATCAAATACAGTATGAATGTTAACAAGACAATGCATCACTGTGTAAATTATAAGGTCATTTATTATATTAAAAATATCATAACATCAATCAACAGACAAAAAGAAACATATCCTATATATTAACTGTAAAATAGTTTTCTATCAATAAAATATTTAATAGTTACAGACATGAATAATTAAATGATGCCATGCTAACTAAAAGGGTCCACATATCTAAATGTTATAAACTGAAATAACCAGTTCAGTTATTTACATGATGATCCGTCATAATTTAAAATATTCAGATACAGCTCTTTTCATATCAATGCAAATAGTCATTCTTCTGGTTTAAGTAATTAAAGCTTTGCATACCACAAATTGTTTTCATTAATTTTTGATTCAGCAACAGCTTCAGAAATTTTGTATGCAGCAAATTTTTCCACATGATTTCACTAATAATTACTTAGCTGGGAAAGAAGCCAAAACACATTTGATACCCATGCTGGCTATTTTGTTGTTGCTGTTGGTCAAATCTGCATGTACAGTATGTTTTCTTTGTTTTTCTTAGTATGTGGTATTTAATTATTCTAATTGCTTTGTGTAAGATGTCTGTATAGATTTGAATTAGGAAAATAAAATTAAGAATATCCCTGAAAATCAACTCTGCAAGCAGCTCATTAATTTTCACCTAGGAAACTCTTGCTAAAGCAGTGATTCCAATCACAAATAGGTGTACAACATCTTTGAATACTCAAGAAAGTAGCAAAAAATGTTGCTATGGTCATGGTGTCTCTTCACAGCAATAGAAACCCTAAGTAAGGCAGAAGTTGTTACCAGGGACTTGACGACTTCTGCCTTACTTAGGGTTTCTATTGCTGGGGTCGTGTGGAAAAAACTGTTTTTGTTTGGAAGAATATGGACTTTGGAACTATGAATTAGAGAAGCAGCTGAACACTTTAAGCAGGGATTAATGGGCCAGCCTTGTTAAAACACGACAGTGGTGCTGAGGGTGACTTGAGCTGTGGTGGCCAAGCCCAAAAAGTTTCAGAGGAGAAGAATGTTGTACATGACCTAGAGACAGGTCTTGTGATATTTTGGTAAGAATATGTCTACTTTTTATCCTTGTTCAAAATGTCCTCCTGAGGCTAAAGTGAAGAGCTTTAGATTAATTCTATTTGTAGAGGGAATCTCTAAACAGCTTTGTATTACCTGTGTTCTAGTGTTAGTGGTGTTCACTCTTGTGATGACCTATAATGAAAAGAAAGAATCAAAGCAAGAAAAAATACAAAATGTAAAACTTGAGGAGAAAGGGTTCACTAATAAGTGGAATGCAGCTAAATCCTGTGTTCAAGGAAATAAAAAGATCAAGAGATGGAATAAAAAGAATGGTGACCTCAGGGCAAGATTCTACACAATTAAACTTCCAACTTGTGACAAATAATTAAAGAAAGTTAAGAGCCTGGTGTGGTGATACATGTCTTTAATCTCAGCACACAGAAGATAAAAGCTGGCATATCTGTACATTTGAGGCCAGCCTGATCTACAGCAAAAGTTCCAGGACAGTAAAGGAAACCATACATAGCGAAGAGCTGAAGAAGACATAATCGAACAAGGGGGCCATGCTCTAGCACAAGCAAGCAACAGAACTTGGCAGTTTTGGCCATGTCAATCTGGTTTTAGAGTCAAGGATAGTAGGGATTATGAAATCTCCCTCTGTGACCAAGAAAAGCTGCTAAGGTAAGTATGAGTCAGCAGTGAGGCCATTGTGTGAAATGTGAAAATGAAGCTGGAATTTCCTTGGATATACCAAGATTTTAGACATGCCAGAATCATGGAACAACTGCTGAAGAGAGCTATTTACAAGGAGAGGAGCCAGCTAAAAAGAAAGAAACATATTGCATTCAACAAAAATGAAGGGAATTGGAAATATGAAGAGCCTTTGACTTCAGACATGAGATTCAGAGTTTGGAATTTGCCCAACTGGTTTTTAGTCTTGCTTTGGTCCAGTATTTCCCCCACTATCTTCCTTTCCTTTATTTTGTAGTAGATGCATATCCTGTGCTATTACATGTTGGGATTATGTGATCTGTTTTTTTACCTTGATCTTACAGATGATAACAGTTAAGAGATTACATAAATCACAGAAGACACTTCAATCTTTAGATTTTTAAACAAGTTTGAGACTGCCATAGATCATGGAGATATCTGAAGTTAGACTAAATACGTTTTAGATTGTGTTATGGCTACAAGCCTATGGGAGCCAGGGAAAAGACTGCGTTGCTTTGAATAGGTTTGTCCCCCATAGATTTATATGTTTGAATTATTGACACGTAGGGAGTGGCACTATTAGGAAGTATGGCCTTTTTGGAATAGGTGTTGACTTAGAGGAAGTGTGTCACTTTGGAGGTAGGCTTTGAGGTATCATATATGCTCAAGCTAGGCCCAGTGTGGCACACAGTGCCTCTTTCTGCTGCCTGCAGGTAAAGATGTAGAACTATCAGCTTCTTCTCCAGCACCACTGCTGCCTGCATGCTGCTATACTTCTCTCCATGATGATAATAGACTAAATATTTGAAACTATAAGTCAGCCACAACTGATTGCTTTGCTTCATAAGAGTTGCCATTGTCACAGTGTCTCTTCACAGTAATAGAAGTCTAAGACACAAAACTAGCAAGTGGATATTTATCTGCCTGTATCCTACTAGAAGGTCTTATTTTTGGCATTAGGAGAGCAACTTTATCTTCCATTTCCTTTTGAGACCCATATGATTGTAGATAAGAATCCTTTGCGTAGTTACTGACTGTGATATAGAAGTCAAAATTCAATTCTCATGATAAAATACAAGTTTACAGAATTATAAACATAGAGCATTATTCTTTCATTATCAGTAGCTCTAAAGGTACTCAATGTAAATGGAAACATCTGCAAAATTCAAAATGGCATTCTGTTCTACACCTGATATCTATGGAGTCTAATTCTGTCTTAATGTGCAGATGTAGAATCACTTTAGTGTTAACTGTACCCCTATGCATCATTCTTATCTTCCATTACTACTTTTTTCCCATATAGCTAGCAATTTCTTACATATCCAAGTGGTATTTCACTACTCCATTATCCAAGATTACTTTTCTTATTTTTGTATATAGGATTTTTCCTATGTATTATAGGCTATTCTCAGACACAGTGTATAGCCTAAGGCTGATCTTGATCTTATCATCTTGTCTTGGCTTCCCAAGTGCTGACAGCACAGATGTGAATCATCAGACCCAACTAATATCCAACTTTCTAGTGACAGAATAAAATCTAAATTCTCCTACATCATCCAAATGATGCTTCATGGTCTCTCCATTGTTTTGAATTTCTGAAANGGGGTAATGGGGGAGCGAGAAGGCCTGGGACAAGGAAAGGAAGTGTAAATTTATCTTTTAACAATAAAGAATAATAATAAAAAAGTAATAACAGTACATTTTAGATTAAATTATAATTGTATCTCATCATGGAGCCTTTCATAAGTATTAGCTGTGCCCAGTGCCAATCACTGTAACATATTTTTGAACTTGCTTGTATTTGTCTGCTGTATAAGAAATTAATAATAGGGGTTTCAGGGGCTCACAATTTTTACTGTCTAAGGCTAATTCCTTATCTACTGAACATTTATTTTTCAATATAAAATGCCATTTGTATTTTTGATATCCTATTTAATTATGTTAGTCTATAAGTTTTTGGTTCTGAGTCACTGCCTGGCATATTACTATCACATAGGATACACAATAATGGTGTATGATATCTTTTTTATTTTTCTGTTTCTAAACTGCACTCCTTTCTGAAGCTCTCATAAGTTTTCCCATTTGTATCACTACATGCATCACAAGTGAAACAAGTGACAAGTGAGATGATGACTTCTGGCCTGTGTTTAAGTGCATTTCCTTTTCTGGGGACTTGAAGATATTCTTCAGCATGTTAACAATGGTCTCATGTCAAAGTGTCTGTTCTGGGAGGAGGTAGATCATCCAGAGAATGCATTACTAATTCCACTGATTTCTTTACTTAAAATGTGAACTGCTCACATTAATAATTTTATTGATATGAAATGTCATATATTAAGAATTTTCACACATCTCTCACCTGTACCACTTCATCAAACATGACACATAGACCAATACAAGCAGTTTCATCCGAGACATTGTAGGATGTGAAGAGTATGAAATGTCATCCCTGATCAAATCTGTCAAGATCTCGTTGGAAGATCAAGTCACGATTGACACTTGAACAGAATTAAATATTAATAAATAAAGTAGTTAAGTGGATACTTTTAAAAGGCCAAAGCATTAAGGTATTATATTGGCCTCGTCCCTTTAAGAAGTGGCTCCCACTTAGACAGTTGCTTGGAATTACAACATCTTAGAAAAACAGGAGATGTTATGAAGCCACAGTCCAAGCTGGTGGAAAAGGACTCTGGCCATTTGACCCAAGTTTCCCTGAGCATTAAGGAGAGAAAAACTATGCTGCATCTCTTAACCCAGTGGAAAGCAACTGGAAACTGCTTTTACCATCTCAAATCAGTGACGGGACCTTTAAAAATCTGAAAACTGGAGCTCTGAGTGAAACATTCCATGGTTGGTGTCCTTTCCCTGTAATAGCTAGACCAAGACTTATCTCAACAAATGTTAGAAGAGCCCCCATTAATTCAGTTACAGCTAAAGGAAGAAATGGTTGCTGCCATAAGTCTGCCATAAGTTGCTGCTATGTTCATCTCTACAGTACTAGTACATAGTTACTATGTAAATATATGCTCAACAAGAGAATAAACAACTAAACAATAGCAAGCTGACCAAAGCTAATACATTTTCAGTTAAGGTGTAGCTATAACATAAATATGGCCCAAAACTGTGTACCAAAAATGCATATGATGAAGCTGGGTGTGGGAGAGGTGTCTCTCCACATAGACAAGCACACCAACTCATTGTTTGGTGCCAAACAACTCTGAAAACATACCTATAAATATCATTACATGGACTAAGTAAGTTATATCTACTAAAATAAACCCTCATATTGAAGAAAAATTAAGCATAAAATTATAGAACAAAAATAAAATTAGCAATCTTGGAGATAATTTTTGTTAGATATGTTTAAGTAAGTCTAATATATGTACATATAAATAATTACCAGAAAAATCATGACTAATAAGTATTTCTGTTGTATTGATAAGCATATTTCTTTCTGGACTGTAACTATTTAAAAGGTTAATAATTGACTGAGATATGCTAACGCTTTAGAAGTCATTGGTCTTCCCAGTATAAATTGTTTAACATCTGGGACATGCAACGCTGTTAATATGATACCTGAGTTTCTCTTCTTAACTGCTTAACTGAAGTAAGCTACAAAAATGGCATGCCATCGCAGGATTCAGTGATCCTAGAGATCTTTGCTGATGCAAGTTGTTAAAGAGAGGTGAACTTTTTTACTTAGGACTGTGAGTCTGGGAATTGTTGGGTCTGGAGGAAGTGTTTATCTGCATATCTAAATTGAGCCGTTCTCTATAGGAAGCTCATCAAAACTCCACAAGAGCCCCAGGATGATAACCTTCTATTTGCATCTTGTCCATAGTGGCCCAGGACACCAGAAACATCATTCTGGAAATAAATGCTGTACTCTTGCTACAAACCTGTAGGATCACACAAAGACAACAGGATCTGGACATGCAGAAATATGATGCATAGGTTCTTACTAGATGACGTAAAGATTGATTTTGCGTCATGGATTAGTTTTCATGTCATACATCTATGAATAAATACCTGAGACATTTGTTAGAAGACCCATGATGAATTATGTGAGAAAGCATATTCAATTTTGATTTAATACATTAAAAGAGTAACAAGAATTTTTTTCTTTTTGGTTTTTCGAGACAGGGTTTCTCTGCAGCTTTGGAGTCAGTCCTAGAACTAGCTCTTGTAGACCAGGCTGGTCTCGAACTCACAGAGATCCACCTGCCTCTGCCTTCCTGAGTGCTGGGATTAAAGATATGTGCCACCACCGCCCGGCGAGTAACAAGAATTTTAAAACAGTTGTCATAATACCATAATGTTGGTCTTCATTATCATTACCTTATGAAGCATTATGACACAAGCTTATTCCTACTCCTTCTTTTCTCTCTGCACAGAAATTAGATTCAATGACATGAGGTACTGGAAATGATGATAAAAAGACATTTTGAGAAGTTGCTGTGTTCCAGGCACTCTAAGTTAAATCTGCTGCTCCTTTAATCCCCACCCAGGCCTGAGTGACATGTTTCCTGTATTTTACAGATGAAGGGCTGAAATAAACTAAGGTTGAACAAGGTGTTCAAAAGGCACTCCAGAGTCAATATCTGCAGACCCTAGCATGCATGGCAAAATGTTCCTCACCAAGTTCACATAGTGGTTTTGTTTAAAGAAGTCTTCAGAAACTCAGGAAGTAAGTGTGAGTAGAGCTGGGGAGAGTTTGGATTAGGGATTGCCTTACTTATGTTCCTGCAGCAGAAATTCTGTGATGTTAAATCTTTTGTTGAACAGAATCCATCTACACTGGGATTGTTGAAAGAAGGAAGGGAAACAGGCAGTTCAAACCATTAAATAGTAAAGTATTGCTATTCAGTCTCCTTTAGAGTCATTTGTGTCTCAGTGGCTCTGGAATTATGTGCCCTTGATATGGCTTTCCCAGGTTATTTAGAAAGACTCTATTGCTCTTTCTAAATCACCAAGGTGTTTGTCCTCCTTTTTGCATCCAAAAATGCTCCCAATGAATGGAAAGGATTCATATTATGCCCGTTTCTCATCTCACAGATATGATATATAGCACTGCAGACATCACAGAATCCTTATTAGGTTATCCAACCCATTGCACATTTCCATTTATGTACCAGAATCTGGGACAAGAATGCTTTTGTAATTCTGAGTTTTCCCTCAAAATCTTAATAAAATCCTGCTTCTTACTTGAGCTATCAAACTTTGCAGACATCAAACTGGAACATGATATAGGGAGATGAATGGCATTTCTATGCTGTGCCAGTGCTCATCTACCTCTTTTTCTACAAATTTAATATTTATTTTCTTATCTTACTCCTTTAATCTATGACTGTATTCTCTTATATTACATTTACTGTCTCTTTACTCTTTTTCTTCTCTCTCCCAAGCCTGCTTACATTTATTTGACACTGTGACCTATTTAGATGTCTTTCTCATCTCAATTTATCTTAACTGTGTATCTGTAATTATCTTTGGACCAGGAGCACCTTTCTTTTTTCAAGGCAAAGTGGGCATGGCTAAGACCAACTCCACTATCCTGGCTGCTTGCTCCATGCAATTCAACATAACAGAGTCATGTTTGCTGCCTCTGAAAGCTATGCACATTGCCCCATTTTCAGGTACACAGAGTGTCTATGTTGCCATTACGCAAGTTGTAGCAATCTGCTCACAAACCCCATTTAAATCTAGGCCTCCTGAAAGAGCCAGAATTCATGCTGGCAGCATGGCCCAGAAAGCTACTGTTTCAAAACCATGTGGCTTTTTTCTGCTACCACTGAATCAGGAAAAACTCTCTCAAAAGAGTCACAGCATTAAGCCATGATTAATTCTATTTTTGTTTGCTTGTTTCTCAGATTTTAAGTGGATTTTAGTCGACCATGTTGGGCACCAATTTGTTGCAGTAGGAGTCTGCTTACATGTTCCTGCATGGCCAGACTCAAAAAATAACTACACAAAAACTGTATTAACTAAATACTGCTTGGCCTATAGGCTCTAGCTTCTTATTGGCTAGCTCTACATCCTAAACTAGCCCATCTCCATTAATATGTATATTGCCCTAAGGCTGTGATTTTCCAGGTAAAGTTCTAGTGTCTGTCTCCAGTCGGGCTACATGGCTTCTCCTCACTCCGTCTTCTTCTCTCAGCATTTAGTTTAGTTTTCCCCACCTAGCTAAATTCTGCCTTGTTATAGGTCAAGGCAATTTTCTTTATTCATTAACCAATAAAAGCAACAAATAGATACAAGGTCCTCCCACACCAGGAGAGTAAGGAATTAAGGGATTAATGGGGAGTTCACATGATTGATTTCATTGTACACATTTGAAACTATCAAAATTGAATAGTTTTTCAAAAATGTGTATTAGTTATAAATATCACTCTCAATATCTCCATAAGAAACCAGAACTATGAGATGGTTCATGAGCTATCCAAAGCCTAATAGCTCAATGGATCAAAACATAATTTTATCCCATTTCTTTTCCAACACATAGAGATATGTATCTTTTTGTAAAGCCACATTGTATCCTGGTTCCTTTCAAATGGAATTTTCTCTTTGTGTGGAATCTACACCAGTTTCTCCATTGAACACATTATTTCTTGCTCGGTGTATTTTCATTTATATTTAGCTCTAACTCTTCTAATCTATCCCTCATAGCTATCATTTCTGTTGGTTATGAATTATGGATCTAAACATCAGTACTGAATTTTCATAGAACATAAAAAAAATAGTTGGGTCTAAAAACATACCATATTGCAAATGCATAAGGAACATAAAGAAAAAAAGGTCACATTATCTATCACACTAGAATATTTATGTAACACTGCCCTGAGTGTACTATTGTAATGGCCATATGTAGCCCTTCCCTAATTTATCTTGGAAGAGTTTCTAAGTTGATTTACCATTTTAAAATCCACCAGTTTATCCATGAAAATTCCTGTTAAATACAATCTAACCAGCCAACAGACATTAAAGGCTATGTTGAATGATGTCTCAAAAATTGTGGATTACACATGCCCTTTCCCCACCTGCACAGTAAAACCAGTAAACGGTGCTAAAAGAGATGCCCAATATGACTGATGGATGGCCAATTAGTTGTTAAAAGAAATCTGCAGAAAGTCTCTCTCTGGACAATCATAAAAGCCAGCTGGCCTTGGCAAAAATTCCAGTAATGATGCTGGAAACTGGGCCAAATGGCATTGCTGGGAGTTGGTTGACTCCATTGCTTAGCTATAACATTGAGTGCTCACATTCCTAACTCTGTTCTACCAATGAAATTATTGGCTTTATCTTCTAGCTCATAGTTAAAGAAGCTCCATGAACCATTCTATCCCAGAACTAGAAGAAGAAATTCTTAAAATATCTTGTTTAAAATTATCTTGGCAGAGAAAACTGTCTTTAAAAGTATTTTATTAGGGATTTTTATCACTAGAAGTGCTTAAAGGTACAGAAAGAATGGATTACTTTCCTAGGATGGGAGGGTTTAAAGATTCACAATGTTGGCTTCTGCAATATTTCACAAAGAATATGTACATGGAGTCTACTGTAGAGAATTTTCTAGACAACTGGAAGTATGGACTTTTCAATTCTTTTATGCTCCTGGATATACAACACACTTTCAAACCATAGCTCTAGTTAATGTATAGTTACTAAAATAAAATATTTCAAGGTAATTTCTAATGGATTTCAATAAACTTCTTTCTTTTACCCTCACAAAATCATAATATATTCTGATAAGTGTAACAAATTAGCATAAATTTAATAGAAAAGTAGCTGTAAACTTGTTATCTGACATCCCAGGACTTAGAAACAGAAATGCTGTAATGATCTAAAATTACATAGTCACCATAGCTGTTTCTTTTTTCATTGTCTAAAGTGGAAAACTGTCTCTGTTTTTTTTTTCCTGAGGCTGTCCAATTTGTAGTGATATTTAATTTGTATTTTAATAAAAAAAAACTTGCCTGAATATTAGACAGTAAAGCAGCCCCACTGGTTAGCTTAAAAGCCTAGCTAGTAGTGACACACATCTTTAAGTTCCAGTATCCATACTAGTTTGCCATAGGAACTGGGTTATAGTGGCACATGCCTTTAATCCCAGTCCTAGAGAGGAATAAAAGACAGGAGGAGACAACTCTCAGACATAGTTTCACTCTGAGATTCCTGGAAGCAGGATCGCCATTTCAGACTGAGGGTAAGAGAAAAAGGCTGGCTATTTTTTTTTTTTTACTGACCTTCAGGTTGAATTCAATATCTGTCTCTGGATTTTTATTAATCATGCCACTTATGTTTCTGGAGTTCTTCCTCCACTCTTCAATGCAACACTTGGTTTCTTAGAAACCATATTTCCATATGTAGCCTTAATTTCTACTTTTGATTTTATTTTCACATACCATTTTCTGGTTTCAAGAGTAAGGCATGGACAAGTTTTGGGAGCACAGTTGAGGCATTATATCTCCTTTCACTGCAAATAAAGAAGGAGTTTCAAACAGTTGTGAAAAGGCAGAACTAAAAATGGACAGATTTTAGAATTCAGTTCATTGGCTCAGGCCTTAAACTTTGTGGAATAGTTTAAAAGGAAGAAATGTTGCTCCCAAATGAATTTCTGAAAAATTAATGCTTCATTTTCTTGTTCAACATAAAACTTCACATCACATTACATATTAAAATTCACAACATATTTACATGTTCTGAAGCTGCGATGCTTATGTATCTTCTTGTTGAATACAGTAGTGTTAATCTGACTATAAGTGGTTTTAAATGAATGTTGAATAAAGACCCACAAAATTCTAAATTTTATCAAGGAGGTCTTCCAGATATCAGCATTAAATGGGAGCCTAGCTTTATTGTAGGCAGAGATTTTCTGTGTCCCAGAAATCACTCCTAATAACTGTTCAGAGACATAATATTATTAATATGCTAGACCAATAGCTCAAGTTTATTACTAGCTAACTCTTACATTTTAAAAAACCAATATTTCTTATCTACCCTCTGCCACATGGTGGTACTTTCTTTCAACATGGCACATTCATACTGTTTCTCTCTACATCTGTTGTGATTTGAGACTCTGCCCTTCCTCCTCCCATGTCCTCTGTGTCCTGATGTCCCACCTATTCCTCTGCCTAGCTACTGATCAATAAGCTCTTTTATTAAATCAATCTGAAGGATCTTTTATAAAGACAAGTGTGCAAAATATTGTTCCAGAACACCTTATTACCATGCTTGTCTTTTGTCATGTCACTCATCTTTCTCCTCGTGGAACTGGTCACTATGTGAAATCATCATAGCAATATATTTGTAAATCTGATAGATACCTCCTTCTTCTCACAGATTCGTGCCAAGCTTTCAGAGAAAACTAACCACATCTCTCCTGATTAGCGCCACAGCTAATGTAGAGACTAATGTTCAGTAGAAACTTTTCATAGAGCCTGAGATGGGGAAGAGGGTCTTTGACCCACTATATACTCAATTTACAAATGGGAGAATCAGCCATCTACCTGTGACAAGATATTGCTTTGTATCCATTTATGACTTGATATACATCGGCTTCATCTTTCCTTTTTTCTATTAAAATATCACCAGGAAATACAACATTTAACACAAATATTTTTGATCCTGATCCATCTGTATATTAAATTTTTATAATAAACTTATTGGGTAGACTTTTGAGGATATTTTAAAAATGGTTTATCTATTTTGTAGACATATTCTATAAAGATATTTTCTTACCAACATGCATAGAATGATCTTAACATATCCTGAGAAAAGATGCTTATTGACTACAAGTTTATCTATAATTTTGAAAGGTAAAAGAAAGAAGGTGTCATTATATTTCCTTTTTTAACTAGTAAGCTACAAATTTTTTATGCTTGATATACTTTATATGTCTATTAGTATTTCATATGATATAAAATATCCACTTCTTTGGTTTATTTCTAAATTTGAATCCTTTTTATAATTGTCATTGCTTTCAATATATTAATATATTAAATCCTGTAATATTTGTATTATTTTCTACTTTTGTTTTATATTTGTATTTGAAACCCAGAAAATTTTGAATTTAAGCTTGATATTTCTTATTTTTTTCTATGTAATTTGGATGTATTTGTTAAAGTTCTCAAAAAGTTTCTTCTGAAAATTTGATAAAATTGTATGAAGCTTACAAGTTAATTGGCAGAGATTGATACAGTACCTTTTTGTAATTCTGAGATCAGATTTTTAGAAATTTAATTCTGAAAGACACATAGTTTGATAAGCTATAGTTATATTATTATTATAGTTGACCATTGTCTAATGATTTCTTGCTCAATTGTAATTTAAATATGTTAGATTTCAAATTCTTTAAGAATACTGCCTTTTTTTAATCTTTGAAAGATATGCTCACTGGCATGAATGTGACACAAATATTTTAGGAACAACCAATCATTTTTGGATTGGATTTAAGGGCTCCATCATGAGATAGAACTTGTACCTAAACCGGTTGATGAGGTCAAGAACCTGAGACTAGATATGTTATTGGGCCATGGTCAAAATCTACTTCTATTATTGTACTGTTTATTCATAGAAATAGAGCTTCTCATATTTCAACATTCAAAGGTCCATTTTTCCTGTTGTTTGCTCTGTTGCAATGGCTTGCTAACTGTTTTTTGTTTGTTTGTTTTGTTTTGTTGTTTTTACAGTTGTAGTTGTATTAATAGATACCTTCCTTTGGAAGGATACATTCCTGCCAATTCATCTTACCTCTTGGCTTTTTGAGAATCTCTTCTTTTTATTTATGTTGTATAGGGATGATATGGAGTGTACAAGCTGATATGCAATATTGTCCTTCACTTGCTGCCACCTATATTTTGAGACAGGATCTCTCTTTGAACAATGAGTTAATAGATTCAGTAGCCTGTATAGCTATTGAGCTCTAAGGATAATCCTATCTATATGCCCCATAATGGACATTTCAGAGCATTTCACAGGATTCTTCTGTGCTAGGATTTTATGTGTGGTGTAGGAGGGTTCTTCTCTATTTTGTGTGCTTTCATTGGTTAATAAAGAGAATGCCTGGCCTGTAAGATAGAACACAGCCCTTAGGTGGGCAGAGTAGACAGAACAGAGTTTGGGGAAGAAAGGAAGTGTGTGAGACACCATGATGCCCCGGCCCCAGATGGATGCAGATTAGAATCTTCCAGGAAGTCACCACCTCGTGGTGACATACAGACTTTTATAATCGGTTAGTTTAGATGTGAGAGATAGCCAAGAAAAGGCTAGTGATAATGGGCCAGGCAGAATTTAAATGAATACAGTCTGTGTGTAATCATTTTGGGCATAAACTAGCGGCCACGGCCAAGAACCAGGTGCTGGTAGCACAACCCATACCCACCTTATTTACAACATATGTGGGTGCTGGTCTTTCCTAATCAGGTTGTTATATTTGCAAAGCAGGTACTACATGTACTGACCCCCTTTCCTATGCCATAATTTATTCTAATACATGAACAAGTAGAATTCTTTGTCTAATTTATTTCTCAAATTCCAATTAGAATTTTGTTTATAACAGCATTAAATTTAAATTATTTTAAAAATTAAATATTAATGATTTTATAGGGTTTTAGTTTATATTTTAATTCCTCCAAGACTTCTTTTGTTCCAATAGTATGTGTCTTATAAATCTTTAATTAGAAATGATCCTCTCATCTTTAACTTCTATATTGGTGGCAAAAGTTGTTAATAATGAAAGATTATTTGGAAAAATATACCAAATCAAATACAGTATGAATGTTAACAAGACAATGCATCACTGTGTAAATTATAAGGTCATTTATTATATTAAAAATATCATAACATCAATCAACAGACAAAAAGAAACATATCCTATATATTAACTGTAAAATAGTTTTCTATCAATAAAATATTTAATAGTTACAGACATGAATAATTAAATGATGCCATGCTAACTAAAAGGGTCCACATATCTAAATGTTATAAACTGAAATAACCAGTTCAGTTATTTACATGATGATCCGTCATAATTTAAAATATTCAGATACAGCTCTTTTCATATCAATGCAAATAGTCATTCTTCTGGTTTAAGTAATTAAAGCTTTGCATACCACAAATTGTTTTCATTAATTTTTGATTCAGCAACAGCTTCAGAAATTTTGTATGCAGCAAATTTTTCCACATGATTTCACTAATAATTACTTAGCTGGGAAAGAAGCCAAAACACATTTGATACCCATGCTGGCTATTTTGTTGTTGCTGTTGGTCAAATCTGCATGTACAGTATGTTTTCTTTGTTTTTCTTAGTATGTGGTATTTAATTATTCTAATTGCTTTGTGTAAGATGTCTGTATAGATTTGAATTAGGAAAATAAAATTAAGAATATCCCTGAAAATCAACTCTGCAAGCAGCTCATTAATTTTCACCTAGGAAACTCTTGCTAAAGCAGTGATTCCAATCACAAATAGGTGTACAACATCTTTGAATACTCAAGAAAGTAGCAAAAAATGTTGCTATGGTCATGGTGTCTCTTCACAGCAATAGAAACCCTAAGTAAGGCAGAAGTTGTTACCAGGGACTTGACGACTTCTGCCTTACTTAGGGTTTCTATTGCTGGGGTCGTGTGGAAAAAACTGTTTTTGTTTGGAAGAATATGGACTTTGGAACTATGAATTAGAGAAGCAGCTGAACACTTTAAGCAGGGATTAATGGTCCAGCCTTGTTAAAACACGACAGTGGTGCTGAGGGTGACTTGAGCTGTGGTGGCCAAGCCCAAAAAGTTTCAGAGGAGAAGAATGTTGTACATGACCTAGAGACAGGTCTTGTGATATTTTGGTAAGAATATGTCTACTTTTTATCCTTGTTCAAAATGTCCTCCTGAGGCTAAAGTGAAGAGCTTTAGATTAATTCTATTTGTAGAGGGAATCTCTAAACAGCTTTGTATTACCTGTGTTCTAGTGTTAGTGGTGTTCACTCTTGTGATGACCTATAATGAAAAGAAAGAATCAAAGCAAGAAAAAATACAAAATGTAAAACTTGAGGAGAAAGGGTTCACTAATAAGTGGAATGCAGCTAAATCCTGTGTTCAAGGAGATAAAAAGATCAAGAGATGGAATAAAAAGAATGGTGACCTCAGGGCAAGATTCTACACAATTAAACTTCCAACTTGTGACAAATAATTAAAGAAAGTTAAGAGCCTGGTGTGGTGATACATGTCTTTAATCTCAGCACACAGAAGATAAAAGCTGGCATATCTGTACATTTGAGGCCAGCCTGATCTACAGCAAAAGTTCCAGGACAGTAAAGGAAACCATACATAGCGAAGAGCTGAAGAAGACATAATCGAACAAGGGGGCCATGCTCTAGCACAAGCAAGCAACAGAACTTGGCAGTTTTGGCCATGTCAATCTGGTTTTAGAGTCAAGGATAGTAGGGATTATGAAATCTCCCTCTGTGACCAAGAAAAGCTGCTAAGGTAAGTATGAGTCAGCAGTGAGGCCATTGTGTGAAATGTGAAAATGAAGCTGGAATTTCCTTGGATATACCAAGATTTTAGACATGCCAGAATCATGGAACAACTGCTGAAGAGAGCTATTTACAAGGAGAGGAGCCAGCTAAAAAGAAAGAAACATATTGCATTCAACAAAAATGAAGGGAATTGGAAATATGAAGAGCCTTTGACTTCAGACATGAGATTCAGAGTTTGGAATTTGCCCAACTGGTTTTTAGTCTTGCTTTGGTCCAGTATTTCCCCCACTATCTTCCTTTCCTTTATTTTGTAGTAGATGCATATCCTGTGCTATTACATGTTGGGATTATGTGATCTGTTTTTTTACCTTGATCTTACAGATGATAACAGTTAAGAGATTACATAAATCNACCTCTCCACCTAAATACAACATTTGTGAATGCTAAGGAGGCACTCTACCAACCCAGATATATCACTTTCTTAAAACACATAATTTCAAAGGGTCACAGTTACATAGTACATTGTGTCTAGAATGCAGGCAGAAGTAGTTTTAGTTAATTTACATTTTGGGGGGATATAATAACATTTTAAGAACTAATCAAGCTTTCGACTTGATGTCTGATATTAGAAAAAAGCCATAAAGTTGGCAATTATGTTTGAATCACACATGGAATCTAAATTGTAATGATTGCTAATATCGGATTATTTTATTCTCTTTTAATGTTTCCATTATTTATGCATCAAAACGGGAAATTTATCTGTCTCTAAATATTATCTCCTCTGATACTCCACTGGTATAGGATTCAGTATGTTGGCTTTGGCAACCTGATTAGTTTAATGTTCATAATATAGTGAATCAAATTCTCTCTTTGATGAACAGTTTATCTACATTTACAATGTAGAAGTTCAATCCTATGTTTTTCTATAAGCCCTAGCCATAAGAACACAAGAAAGAACTGTGTCCAGACTTTATAGCTATATATTAACATTTTTAATCACCCCAGGTGTATCACAAATGTGATAACTTAATAAAAATACTAGGTAATAGAACCCCTTTCATTCATGAACGCCTATACACTTCTGAATTCCTACTAAGTATCATAATGTAATGTGACTCATTCCATTTGATCTCCCAGCTTCTAGTACGATTTCTAATATATTTCTATGAAGGATGTTTCTAACACATGTAAAAGGTTGTCTATAGAAACAAACTTCTAAACCAACCAAAAAATAATGATGTTATTACATCAGGGGATGAAAATATTTGCTTGGAATCCAGATAAGTAGGTTATTATAAAATGTTTCAGTCATTTAGAAGATAAAAATTCATTTCAAAAATCATTTACAATTTGATTTCCTATTCACTGTGTATGTGTACAAGGAGGAATACGCCTCTAATAAACATATGTAGTCTGTTTTGGATATTAAGTTCTCCTCCTCTTTATAATTAAAGAATTTTATGTGTATAAACAGCATAAAGAAAATATTTGTGATCATAACAAAATGTATCCAATAAATTGCATTGTTGACAAAGATATTTGAACATTTTGTTTTAAACGTTAGATAAGTGATGCTTTGGAAGAAAAAACAATTTCCTTACTTTTGGTCATTTATCTTCAAACACTGGGGCTCAGCAGAAAATCTGAAGGAACCAAAATACACAATTACCAAGCATGGTTTTTATCTCTTTGAAAACAGAGAATTGGGTAGGGAAAATAAAACTGACAATCCATGCATCTGAAGTCTGAAAGCATCAACAGAAACCTGAAATCTGGAGCTTCTGAATTATAATGAAGGCAAGTGAAAATTGGAAGCCTTGACCTCTTTCTTTCCATGAGAATGCTTACTTTTGTGTGTTAAGACTTGTAGTTCTGTTCTCTTAAGAGTAGCTCAATAATTTGTTCATTGTATGAGAAAATTTGTAATCGAGCTGTTAAGTATTGCATCTAAAGCCAGAGGTGTTTTCATATCAACATTTTCTTTTATACTTCACAAATCTTCCTTGGAATTTCTTTCATCAATTACCGTTCTAATTTAGGGTACTCTCTTCTGGAATCGGAGGGCAACATGTTGGCAAGTATGGCCAGACAGCAGATTGCTCTTGCCTGCACAGAAATCACATTTCTTCACAGGCTTCTGAATCATTAAGAACACAGTGGTGTTCTTGACCTTTGGAAGGTATTTTGTCGGCCATCAACTTTTCATCTTTCTTCTTCAAAAAGAGTAATGGCTCAGGGAACTTTATCTTTGCCTTAGGTATGATAGATCAAACATACCTGGTTAGACTTGGACCCAGGACCTCTTGGATTCATTTATGTGAAACACATTGGTTGCAAAACTGAAATTTGATTGAATAGAAAATAAAATATGTGAGTTTCTAATGACGTAGTGCTGTGTTCTGCCCTTTCATTTATAATTACAATCTTGAAAGCATTATCACAAACAAAAGGAATTATCTTCAGCAATCAGGCCTGCTGGAGAAAAGCATCAGAAATGACTGAGTTGGAGAAGTACACAAGCAATAAGGAAACATTGGTGATGAGAGCAATGGAACCATGCCATTTCTTAAAATAAATTTAGGCAATTGTTAAGCTGTTTGTTTTAAAAAGCAAACAAAGCAAAAGTAACATCTGATTTTCCAAGAAGTCAAGGTAAAATACACAAAACAATTAAATAGCTGTTTCCAAGGGACTCTTTCAATATGCCGTTCTGCAGTGTAGCTGCAGAAGCAAAGTGTGTAGGGCACCTAGGGCACCTCCAAAGAATATTGAGATATTTGGTACAGTGATATAAACTGAAGATCTAAGAGTTTGTTACTGGCCAAGTACCAAAATACCTCCAGTGACTTAATGTCCATGCTAGAAATACATTGAGAAGCTACCCCCTACAATTGTTAAAATATCTGTTTCATCCTTTCCTAAGCTAAGACTGGTGTTGTTCCTCACTCTGCTTACCTTCCATTGTTAACATAATATCACCCTAAAATAACATTATTTTGAAAGACATACTTCAAAGCAACATGGAATGAAAACAGTTGGATATCATTTCTCTCCTCATATTACCAAGACACTCAGGGGATCAATGGCTTCAGATCTTTCTCCATGACGATCATTGAGTGCAGTAAATGACCACAGCTGACACTTTTACTATTGCTTCCTTTATTGTTACACTGGCTCCCACTGTTACAGTTAAAAGAGGTAAAAACCTGAGATTCTGAGCTTCTGCGGTCCTTTGCTTGCTTGCTTGCTATTTTGGGCAGCTGGGCAGGATTGTGTCTATTTCAAGATGAGCCCTATAGTATTTACTATCTTTAAGACCTGACAATTATATGGAGGGCCCTGTAACCTCTTGTGCTTTGCTGAGCCTGAGAGGATGACTGCTGAAGAATAATGACTAAATTCACTAACAGCTTCCTTAGGTATAGCTCTATGATTTCTGTTGGGGAATCTTTTTCTCAGATGATATTATGAGACTTTAAGTAATATCAACAACATTAGTATTATCCTAAATGGAAAATGAACAAGACAGAAGAATTCCTAGGCAAACACAACGTTTTAACTGGGATCATATTTCCCACAATAACAAGCATGTTTTATCTCCTCATCTCCTTTGAGATCTTTCCTATCATTTTTTT
>JAQHUG010000042.1:2964634-2979410 GCA_028555095.1 Dicrostonyx torquatus | reverse complement strand
AGGAAAACCTCTCTTAAAGGATCCATGCCTTTGCTTGTTTCTATCAAACCGAGCCCACCCAAGAAAATGCTGCTACCAAACCATGCTTAACTCTGTTCTTTTGTGTCTAGGGTTCCTTTTTAAGCTTTCTCAGGTTTTTATGTGAATGTAGTTACCCATGTTGGCAAGCCAATCTGTTGTATTAAAAAAAAGGCCCTTGTTCATTTCCTGGCTGCCCAGACTACAAAAATAACCACACAAAAACTGTATTAATTAAATCACTGCTTGGCCCATTAGATCTAACTTTTTACTGGAAAGCTCTTACATATTAATAACCCATTTATATTAATTTGTGCATTGCCATGTGTTAGTGGCTGACCAGAAAAGTTTCAGCACATCTGTCTCTGGTGGTGGCTCAATGGCTTCTCTCTAACTCCTCCTTCTTTCTCCCAGCATTCAGTTTAGTTTTCCCCACCTACGTCTTTTCCCTGCCCAGGCTGAAGACAGTTTTTTTTATTAACCAATGGTATTCACAGCATACAGAGGGGAATTCCCACCTCACATAGCTTCATATATTTGCATGCCTAGTCCACAGTAGATGAACTGTTAGAAAAGGATTAGGAAGTATGGTCTTGTTGGAAAAGATGTGGCCATGTTGAATGAGGCATGTCATCAGTGATGGACTTAGAAGCTTCAAAAGTCCATGTCAGGCCTCTCTTTCTCTCTCTCCTGAGAACCAGGATGTAAAGTTCTCAGTTACTTTTACAGCACAGTGCTTCTCTACACACCATCTTGTTCAGTACCATAATGGCAATGGACTACCTTCTGAAATAGTTACCAAGCCCTTATTGAAATGTTTTGCTGTGTTCATAAGAGTTGACATGTTCATGGTGTCTTTTTACTAACTAAAATAGGGCAAAAGACACGTGGACAGAATGTTTATAACAAGTGCATGCCAAAATTGAAATTTCATTGGTTATGATGTGACTTTTGCATTTAGCCTCACACATTTTGTATCAATGTCTCTGCTAAAAGCATTGAGCTCTTGCTTACTATCATATTTAAGCCAGTTTATATATCTCCTGCAATGATATACTATGAATCTTAACCTTGACAAGAATCCTTATTTTATAAATATTCTTAATTTCACTCTAGAAGTCCTGTAGATTATTCTTATATTTATTAAATATATTTATTAATCAACTAGTTTTGAATGAATAGTCTCAAAAGCAAATGAGTACTGCCTGTTGAGTAACCAGCATTCCCACCAGACCCATTGAATTGGAATCCCTGTGGGTTGGGAGCATTCTCAACACTTGTACTGAGTTGCTATTGCTGTGATGGTGTCTAAAATTCCAGACAGAAACAGAACACAATAGAGAAGGGAACTTGTTGCTTCATGGTAGAAAAAAAAAACTGACATGGGATATAAAGGAATAAGCATTACAGGAAAGAGCAAGAATTAAGTGGTATGTTTGGAAATTTTGTTGTCTTATAATGTTTGGTCTGTG
The DNA here is from genome assembly GCA_028555095.1 of Dicrostonyx torquatus. Taxonomy (NCBI): domain Eukaryota; kingdom Metazoa; phylum Chordata; class Mammalia; order Rodentia; family Cricetidae; genus Dicrostonyx; species Dicrostonyx torquatus. Next base: position 2,977,920 of record JAQHUG010000042.1, on the reverse strand, counting down.
CATTTTTTAACCTTACAGGTCTTTTGTTTATAAATAGCACTTTTTTGTGTTTTTGTGGAATGCCTTGTGTATATGTGTGTGAATGTGTGCATCTATATGTATCTATAGTGCTTTTTTGGCATATTTTTTCAGTTTGTTAGTTTGTTAGGCTATATTCTATTTTGATAATATTGTAATTATTATTATTATTATATGCCTGTTTGCTTTCAAATAGTGTCCTCATGAGTCTCCAAAATGTGTCCTGTTGTCAGTTTCAATAACATTGGCAGATGCACAAAATTGTATTTGTAAATTTTTCCCTATTATTCATCTGTGAAAATAAATTTGAAATTTTCTACCTTAAGACTATCTTGAAAAACCAAAAGAGACAGGGAAAGACAAAGAGACACATTATATTAATATACAGTGTTTATTTTGTTTTATATTAGCAAGACAGTAGTATGCACTATGATAAAGACAAATACGGACTTTCAGATGTATTATATGATTCCTTAAGGAAGAGTAATTGACTTCTCATTGCATAAATTCATATATTCAGATCAATTATTATAATGAGAAATATTTTAAGTAATTTACTTTTATGATATGACAATACATTATACTCATTTTTCATCAAAAATGGAAAGAAACTATTATAGAAATTATCTTTAAAATCCATTATAAGAAGAAAATTTGGCACATTAGATTACATAAAACTACAAAATGTCTTATAAACAAGGAAGACACTACAGAGACAGTCTAAGAACAGAAGGGGGTCAAATTTCATTATTATAAAAATAATGTGACAATAGAATGGAGAAATGGCTAGCAATTTGTGCCAGTCCACAAATCACTACAGAATCAGCCATTCAGTTAACACAATGAATCCTGTCATCAGGCTGATACTCTCTGAGGATCTCACTACAGAGAGGGGAGATACTACCTCCTAGATCACAGATGGTAGAAGACATCTAAACAGACAGAGTGTAATAGCTCATTAAGTAATAAATTACATGAACAAAGAATCAGGGATCATAGTAGGAAGATCAGACAGCATTACCAAAGGGGGTTATAAGATTTTATACTGAACTGAAGTGTAAATGATACTGGAGAATAAATACACTTTCAGAAAGGCATTGTAAGTCTCTTGATAATAATGTCATATTCAATATTAACTGAACCTTTCATAAAACATAAGGAAACCAAAGCTGTAGAAACTGAGAACTAAAAATTAAAGAGAAAAAAAAACTTGTAGAGAAAAAAGTCAGTCAAAATTGTGTAGTGTAAAATGTGTAAGAAGTATAAAACTCACATTTATATGTGACATTTATTAAGAAATCATTTGGAAAAAGTCTATGTATGAATGGTTGGAAGAACCAGCAGAATGCTGTCACCTGAGGCTGGGAAGAACACACAGCTCCCTTGACATTACTCCTGTTTTGGATCTCACTTATGATAGGCCCTCACAAAATGTTTTCCTAAATAACACCAAAAAGCTCTCAAACAAACCTCTGCTTACAGCTTATTCTGTTCAGCAAACCTAACAGCATTTTGCCTTCTTGATCTAATGACAAATTCATATATTGTAGTTTGGGTGGCTTAGTATCATCAGGGAACTTTTATTATCTACACTTATTTTCAAGATTAAATTATGCCATTATTCTTCTTAATAAAACTGCTTAAAGAAAATATTACTTTGCAGGCCTTCAGAATGGTCAGACATATGTAAAGAAACAATAAGGATTGATTTTCAAGTAAATGCACTGAAAGCTCTAAACCTCTGGGAGAAATAAAACCAATGTAATAAACATTGTTTCTGCTACTGATCAAAATTCTGATTGAATTCATTTCCTTTTCCACCCACTTTTGCTGAATCATTTTTAAAGCTATAATTAATGTGGCAACACTTCCTTAATATCTTGACAAAGTTTTTAAAAGGAAATCAAATGTCAGTTGCAAGATGAACTGTATTGGAAAAGCATCATTTCTTGTCATGCTACTTAAAGCAGTTGAAGAATGAAATTCCCAAGGAAAGCATGTATTAATGTCTTTATTAAATCTGTCCTGTAAGGCCTACGGAGAGAAGACTCTGGGGCAATGGAGTTTTCCTCAAGGCATTTTCAGAGTGATTTCAGTGTCTCTGGTCAGTAAGCAACAGGGAAGTCATCAGCAGGGTTCTCCTGAACAGATGCTATCAGAGGAGAACACAGTACAGTTTTGGATGGTTGTTTCAAGTAAAGAAATAATGAAAAAAGTATACCAGTTAATAATTTCTACAAATCTCTAAATTTACTTTCAATAGAGGTGATGAATACAATATAAAATTATATCACATGGTATTGGGGGAGAAAATTAGGTTCAGGTCACTGCAAAGCATTAAAATATTTATAATTTGACAAATATTAACAGTAGAAATGATTCTTAAGAGAAATCAAAATGAAAGCACTTAAACATGTTAAAGAAAATATTTCATTTCTATCAACATACAATGAATACTCCTTGCATTACAAGTAGTGGGTTTTCAAAATAAGGTTGTAGGCACGCACTGTTATTTAGCAAACTACCTTGTTTCTTTTGGAAAGCCTGTTGATTTGCTTTCGATCCAAAGAGTCAGTGTCAAAGACAATGTCAAGGGGTTTTCCCTGGTGCTCTTTAGTGGTTTCACAGTTTCAATCTTTCTTTGAGATTTGTGGTGTGAAATATGTGTGCTAAGGGTCCTTTTGTTCCTTTTCATGGTAAGTCCAGTTTCCCTAGCACCATTCATTGAGGAATTCACATGCTCCGCTGTGTCCTCTTAGTTCCCTTGTGAAAATCTACTTGATTTAGTATTTAGTATTTGATTTAGTATTGTATTTGATGAATCTAAGCCTTTTTGTTATTCTAAATTCCTAATTCATGGTATGAATACACTATTCTTACCAATACAGCTTTATGAACCCATTTCAACTGAGGATGTAAGACACCTCAAAGTTTGCTTTTCTTCTCAAGTTTCTTTGGCTGCTGGAACCTTGTTCTTTTGCTTTGCTTGGTTTTGTCTTGAGATTCCTTACAGCTTCTGTCTCAGTGAAGAATGCTTTGAAAGTTTAGTGGGGTTTGCCCTGCATCTGAATACTGCTTTTCACATCTGGAAAATAAGTTAACTATATACAGAAACTTATATGATGGAAACCAGAAAGCCTTTTCTTTAAGTAAAAAAGAAAAAAAGAAAAAGCTAGAGCTGTTGACTAAGTTTTCTGTCTGGCCCAGTTCCTGTAATTGTTAAGTCCCAAAGAAATCACACAACAGTCTACATTAGTTATAAACTGATTGGCCCATTTGTTCAGGCTTCTCTTATAACTTGTATTAGCCCATTATTCTAGTATAAGTTAGCCACATGACTCGGTACCTTTTTCAGTGAGGCAGTCACATCTTGCTTCCTCTGCGGCTGGGTATAGGACTGCAGAGGAATGGGCTTCCTCCTTCCCAGAATTCTCCTGTTCTCATCGACCCACCTCTACTTCCTGCCTGGTTGTCCTGCCTATACTTCCTTCCTGGCTCCTGGCTGATCAGTGTTTATTTAAAATATAATCGACAGAATACAGACCAATGTCCCACACCATAGAGCTGATAAAATAAAGTTATAAAATTGATGCATAAATGTCAGTAGCAGTCATGATGGCAAGAATTCATGGGTGTAGCTTCTGACATTTCTAGGAGACACAACATCACAGCAAACTTGCTGTTGCGCTAGCTCTTATAGGCTTTTTGTCCTCTCTTCCTCCATGATCCATGAATCTTGGATGCAGGGGTTGTATTGTAGATGCATCTGTTATAACAGGGCTTCATAACTGCATTTTGGTTATTGTGGTTTTCTGTAGTGGTCTCCATCTGCTGCAAAGAGATTTTTTTCTTAATGAAGGACAAAAGTTAAACTTATATGTGGATAAAAGGATGAATATTTTGAATGTAGTTACAGATTATGCTTATTTAGCAAAGTGGTGTTTGCAAATTCTCCTCCAAGATCCATGACTTTCCTAGCTTTAGTAGATAATTGTTTCAGTTTCTAGCACCATATATGGCTTCCTTTTTGTTGAGTGAGATTTAACTACAATTAGAGAACCCCCGAGATAAGCATGGCACTGCTGCACCCCTAGGATTATTGGGCCATTCTGACCATTATTATGGTTCATAGTCATTACAGTTGGGTAGGTATGCTGCTTGCTTCCCCCTTTTGGAAGCTTGCATGATGCCCTCCGGTATTATGAAAGCTAGTCTTCAGGGAGGAGGCTTTCAGGTCAGACCTAGCTTGGGGCCTCTGAGTGCTGTCTCTGATGTACATTGTCTTCATCAACAGGGGCTTGAACTTTCCACCCTTAGTGGGCAACAAAAAGCAATAGCAATAAGCTATAATAGCAATATACATACTAACATGGAAAAGGGAAAGTTCGTTAGGACTTTCAACCCTAAACCAAGAACTACAGGCAACTAAGGAAATATAAGAGAAAGAGAAAGAGTCTTCATCAAGGAAGATGTACAAGTTGGTTACCCAATAACAAGTGGTGAACCCTAAGAGCATTTATATACAAGTAACATTATACAAAGTTGTGTGTGTATGTGTTTATGTGTAACAACAATTAAAAATAGAAGAAAGAGAGTATAGGGTGATAAATGGAAGCATTTGGAGGGTAAAATGGAATGTGAAAATTATATAAGTATAATAAAATCACAAAAACTAAGCAATTAAAAAAGAGTCAGTAGGTTTTAGCAAGGTCACACTTTGATGAATAGAATTCTAAAGTGCATTTCTAACTGACATACATTCATGTTGTCAAGTCAAAGTATAATAAATACCCAAGTTATTTTAAGTTCTTTTTCTGTGGCTACATGTAAGCAGTGAAATTCCTTTACTAAGGAAATAAATCTTATTGTTTCCTTGTTTGTATGATAAAATAGTCCTTAGCATTTTTACCAAATAAAACCTGCTTTTATTTCTACAAATTTAATTAACTTATATACAAATGAGAATTAGAATTTGGAGCTTATACAATATTTTATGTATCACTTAAAATGAAACTGCAATTCCATAATCACTATAAAATAAAATTCTTTTCTATTATATCTTATTAAATGTCTATCCAAAACTAAAAGTAGAAGTAAAATATGACCTAGCTATACTACTCTGTGGCAAATAAAAGACTTATTGTCCCACTACATAAATAATTGCTCAGTCCTATTATAATATAATATAATAACTGGGAAACAGAAGCAAACAAAGTATGTTTCAAGTGATCAATGGATAATAAAAATACAGTGCATATATACAAAGGAATTCTATTCAACTGTAAAGAAAAGCAAGCTCATGAAGTTTACAGGTAATTAGGAATAACTGGAAAATAATATACTGATTGAATATTCCAGCCCCAGAAAAATGAATAACACATGTTACCTCTTACTTGGGGGTTCTGGATCTGAATCTTTAGATTTGAGTATATAATATGAAACAAGTGAAGAAACAATGGAAGTTGATAGAAAATATAGGGGATGATGGGGAGAAGGAACTCTAGAAAGGAAGATAGTAGGATGCTCTGAAATAAGAAATAGGAAAAAGGTGGTGGACTTTAAATTGGGAGGGATAAAGAGGGTAATACAGAGGGAGAGGAGGAACTGGGAGCTAAATAACACTAAGGATGCTTGGAAAATCCATGGGGAAATAGTATTTTATAAACTTACTTAAATGCACACATAGATATACACACACATGTATATGTATGAGGAAGAGATGGAGAGAAGAGGCGGTAAAATGAAGAGAAAGAGAGGAAGAGGGAGATAGAATGAGAAAGAGAAAGAGAAAAGAGTTATAAGAGATAATTCCTTAAGTTTCATAGATTATGTAACAAAAGCCTCACTGCTATCATTGGAAATTTTCTCGGGGAGTCTTTTAGAAATATACGTTATTTCCATTGCCCTTGGTTGTCTCTCAGAACTCTGAATTAAGTCTTATTGCTGAGGGCACAATACAGGGCTCAGCAGAAACTGACCTGGGCCTCCTTCCTGAGGATAGGCTCTCATAGTATCTGTAGATTCTATGCCAGGCACCAAAGAAGAACAGCAATCAAGAGTTCTACTCAAATTTAAAGCCTATGAACCACAACCATGAATAGCCTGACCAAATTTCCAAGTGTTCAGTAGTGGTACCTTTATTTTGGACAAAAACAACAGCTGTCTAATTGAACATAAGGGAACAACAGAAGGTAATTCATGTGTGGCACTGTGAATCAAGCCAAATACCTGTGGCTGAAAAGGTCTTAAACCCTAATTGTTAACTTATTGGTGGCAATTAATTAAATGAATATTATTTCTAACTTTATTCTCATATAATTTTATAAACTTTACTCTAAAACTTTGCAAAATACAAAAAATTTCATATACAAAGTTAACTACATCCAATGTCTATACTATTCAGTGAAATTCTATACAGCTAGAATATGCATTAGGAACAGAAGCTGTGGAGATTCACATTAAATTTATACTTTAAATATTGATTTTTATGCACTTATCCATCAACCAGAACCAAAGATTAATCCATGACATATGGAGAACTAGAAAAATCATTACATCTTTTTTCATATCCTATGCCCATTACCTTATTCATTCCTGCCTCATCCACTGATGTATATACTTTCTTTTTCTCTGTCCTTCATGCTATAATGCACACATTTGTACATTTTTTTCATGTATTTATATAATGCTGGCTAGACTTTATATGTGCTCATACATATATATATATATATATATATATTACTGATTTCTTTAGTTAATTTTACCTCATCTGTGGCTGTGATTGCAGTTATGAAGCTAGTCCATTTTACGATACCCAGAAGCATTTTTTTCTATTGTACTTGGATGTGTAGCATCTTGGCATCTTCTGAGAAGATGGGAAAGCTTGCTAAGCATACAATCATCTGCCTCAATTAAATAATTTTCTAAATCAAATTGTCTACAGTTGTAAAGCTGCCAAATTACACCATGAAGCTCTGCTGTATTTAACCCTCAGGATACTTGTTCTCCTAGCTACAGAAGTGAAGGATGATTTCAGGGAGCCTCGGTGCCTGAAGTTCAGGTCATAAACAAATGTATCATTGAGAAATACTCTGGGAGTGTCATGAGCTTTAGATACAGTGGTTCTTTGGGTATTTAATTTTTAGCATCAATTTTTAGTTGCCAATCTCTCCAGTTTTTATCCTCTCACGAACAGCAACAACAACAATCCTAAATTTGGAAAGAACTTACTGCAATAAGACTAATTTCTCATCAGTGAAACTATACCCTGGCATTACTTACAAACACCCACAGTCAGGTGATGGTGCACATCAGCTCTCCAAGGGGATTTATGACAGTCATATTGTTTCCATCTTTCGTTCTTAGTAAGCTATGATCAAGTTTATTCTTTATGTAGTTAACATCCTAATGTTGGAAAACAGCTATCGTGCCAAACTTACTCATCCTCAGCAGCTGTGTACTCTTATTTCCAAATTACATACATTTTAGTTCACCCAACTACTTTCTGTAGGGCCACTTTAACCTCTAGAACCTAACACAATATAGTGCTTGAGCACCAATACGAAGTTAGAATCCAAAATATTTCCTTTGATTTGTAGCATTAATCATTGAACACAGTATTCCAGTTGTGTCCTTCATGATAAAAAAAAAAAAGTCTGCCTGATCTAGCAAGTACTGCTGCAGGAATATTTTACTGCTGTTTCAGCCATCACAGGTGGGAAGACATTTGTTTAGGTGTCATGCAAAACACTTATTTTATACTTACATAGGACCTGTAACTATTTTCTCTACCCAGAGTTTTATACCCTGATCTTGACTCAGAACCTGATGAATGCATTTGAAAAATTCTGGATACCATAAGGGCAGAATAACAAAGTCCTTAACCCAATCTCTTCCAAATTTGTGTATAATATTTTTAAACCACCAAGTTTAATTTGTACTTCCCATGAACTCATGAATTTGGGATCATCCCCTGAAGTATGACCAACCTGATAGATATTACACCCTTAAAGAAAAAGGACTCCCCTTGCTCAGAAGCTATCAAATATCAATAGCTCCTCAACTAGGAGTAAAGATAGATTTGAGAGGATTTATGGGGAAGGAAGGGATGAATGTAATCAAAATAGATCACATGTGTACATGGAATTCACAAAAGATTTGTAAAATATTATATTTTAAATAAAGAAGAATCAAGAAAGACAAAGAAGACCATGTATAAATGCAGTTACAATAGTTATAAATTGTACCTTGTAAGAGCTCACGCCCAGATAACAGACTCCCAAGTAACTCTAGCTGACTGTTTGAAATGTATAGTTTCAGTTTACACAGGACAAATGGGAACTACTTAAAATTTCATCTGCCTTGAGACCAACATCAGAGCACTGGACTAAGCTCCAAAAGTTCAGTTGATGAGTGGGAAGAAAGAGAATATGAGCAAAGGGATCAAGACCATAAAGGGTTCACCCACTGGAACAGTCTACCTGAGCTAATGGGAGCTCACCAACTTCAGCTGGATCAGGAAGGAAGCAACATAAAACCAAACTAGTCCCTCTGAATGTTGTTGACAGTAGCATGGCTGGGGCAGACTGCAGGGCCACTGACAGTGGCACCAGGATTTATCCCTACTGTATGTACTGGCTTTTTAGGAACCTATTGTCTTTGGATGTATATCTTGTTCAGCCTAGATGTAGTAGGGAGGGCCTTGAACCTTCCCCAAAGCAATGTGCCTTCCACTCTTTGAAGATTGGATGCGGGTAGGGTGGAAAAGTATGTGGAGGGAATGGGATAAGGGGAGGGAATAGGAACTTGGATTGGTATGTATAATGAAAAATAGGTTTGTTTTCTTTAAAAAATAAAAAATTAAACAAGTAGAAAAATTTATCTGCCTCAGGATACATCATTGAGGATTAAGTCAACAGAGATTTGTAAAATGCACACAGAATGATCTGGCCTGTCATAATTGGTTGACAGGTATATGCTAATATGAGCAAAAAAATCTATTAGTTAAAATTATAATGGAGAAAATCCCAAATAAATCCAACTTTTATCACTGCATTTCATTAATAAAATACATATCCCTTTTTTATACATAGAAGCAAAGAAGATTTTATATAAAAGTGCATTAAGATCATAGTATTATAAAAACTTTGGAAATAATATTTACCTTTCTCTATTTTGACAGTGATAACCAAGTACTGTAAAAGTGACATAAATCTTCTAGTCTTAAGAATTGAATATGTGTGTTTTTCAAAAGCTAAAAAGCCTAAAAATGGTGAGATCTTCCACTATTGAAATTGTATATCTGTCAAATACTAGAGCTCTAGTTATTAACCTAGCCATTTATTCGTCAGACTTTTCAGGTATTAATATTCATTGATAGGTTATCTATATTAACACTTTCTGATTTAACTCACTTACATCAGAGAACTCAGGAAGAAAATACCTGATGATGTGATTTATATAATCTTGGGTTTAGGGGTGACTGCCCAATGTCTGAAGGACCATGTAAGAAGCAGTGAAAATCATTTCTTAATCTGCAAATTGAAACACAACTAAAGCTTTACCAATCCTCAGAGAGAATGATGCTTCATGCTGTGCAGAGAATAGAAGATTCCTCATGACCCTAATAGGAGTGATCAAAAAATGACAGGCAAAGACTGGGTACTCCTTACTGTTCCTCCTTAGCTCACCTTCCCATCTGAGGCCTGGCTGAATTCCCTCTTTATCCATTTCATCATCACATTTTTTAAAAAATTCATGACTGCTACTGCTTTATTTGGACAACATTCATACTCTATCATCTTGTCACTTGAGTATCTGCGTCATGAATATAACATTCTAGCACGACAGGCGATGTAGAAAGTGTTGGTGGTACTTTATTTAGAAAGTAGATATTTGAAAAATCATTTCACATATCAATTTAGCCGTAGCATGGGATGTCCAACACCAGTTAATTTTATTTCTGAAATGCTGTGGGAGTATTTTAGAAAGTCATGCATTTGGATCCACGTAATGAGGAAGGAAGGTTGCACTCCCCAGAGTGTGTGGTCATCATCGTTCCACCACTGAAACAGACAAAATGAACTGAGAAAGTGTGGAAGTTGAAGGCAGATCTTAGACTTCCCTGTATTTGGACTAGGAGTTACCACCCTCAGTGCTTCTAGTTCACAGACTTCAGACTTGAACTCAAATATTATAACAAGCTTCCTGATACTGTATAGGGCAATGGTGAGACTTCTAAACTTCCCTAAGATGATACACAATGATCTGCAATAAATCTCTTCACACACACACACACACACACACACACACACACACACACACTCACACACATTTTGGACTTTTACATAATATTATTCTCATGCTGATGAGAATGAAAGTTCTTTCTGCCGTCTGTGAACAGTTTAAATTCAAGGTATAACTCAAGTACTTTTACATTGAGAATGTTCTTATTGAATTTAAGTAGGCATTTGAATGTCCATATCATTTACTCATATAAGTAAGGATATTAGAATTTCTCCTCTCCCTTCAAAATTTTCCCCAATGTGTCTTCACAGCAATTACAGAAATCAAAGTGGCAATAGGGTAGTTTTTTGACACGTTCTTGCCGGGAATTTTGATACAGTCTGATTTTCCAAGGTATTATCATCACAAATAAATTAAGCTTTAAGCTTTGAGAAAGTAAATTCCTTTAAATTTATTTATCACTGACTTCATTTCCCTTGGTGGAGTTAAGGAGAGAGTTTTGGAAATTCTGTTATTATTACAAAACTGTGAATTAATTATTTACATCCTGAAAGGTCACAAGGCAAATTTCTATGCAAATATATGCCTGTTCAATGTCATTCAAAAGTTAAGAATCTTGGTAAATAAAATAAACATCATATTTGAACATGTTCTTAAGTATATCATTTAATATACTATTTATTATAAGATTTGTTAATTGCAAGCTTCTTAGTATTTGTCCTAAATGTGTGCAAGCCTTTTCAAAATTAGAAGTTTTAGGATAAAATTGTGGTCTAAAGGGAAACATCAAACTAAACATCAAAGCAAAGTTTTAGGCTAGAAAACAAATAAACATAAAGAAACCCAGAGAAAATGGCATTTGAAAAGAAATTTAGAAGCAATTGAAGTATCAATTTCTTTCAATCAGGGAATGAACAGAGAAAGATTAATTTTAAAAATCTTCTATCAAGTCCAGAATCTTTTTTCTGGGGATACTGCATACTCTTGTTTTTTCATACAATATTCCTATCTATATACTCTCATTTCTATACAGATATGTGAATACATGTGATATACATGTACACATAAAACTGAAAGGAATACCAAGTACTTCTTGATACTGGTAATTTTGTGACTCTCCCCCAATTTCCCTTTAGCTAGCATACAAATGTTTGAATGGGAGAATTTTGTTTGCTAATAGATTACTTACTTCTTATGGAGTGATGCTTACTGGAGGAAATTAAACAGCAGCACATACCTGTACATTGTCACTCACAACAGTCCTCAAGAAGACATCTTCTTATAAAGCAACCTAACTTTAGTAGCTAATGAATAGGGGCATAAGGTTCACTTGGTAGCCTTGCTTCAGTTTGCTGACCTCTTTATCACCAAGAGTTCAAATCCCTTAGGCACTCTTTTTTTTGTATGTGTTTGTTCAAGACAAGATTTCTCTGTAGCAGTCCTGGCTGTCATTGAACTAGCTCTTGTAGGCCAGGCCGACCTTGAACTCACAAAGATCCTCAGTCCTCTGCCTCCTGAGTACTGGGTTTAGAGGTGTGTGCCACCACTGGCCAGCTCCCTTAAAGGGCTCTGAATCACACAGGATTTAAAAGCATATTGAATCGTCTTCCTTCTAATTGCAGAGTTCTACAACACTCTATGACTTGAGTAGTGTGTTTGACAACATTTAAGTGGGTCTTGAAATGTGCAACTCTTCTTGTGTCTCCTTCAAACTGCAGGCTGTTTTGTTCTATCACAATGTCTTCAAAGGGCATTTGTGGACATTATTTTTCATTGCTCTATTGACAATATACTAACCTTTACTTGGAGACATGCTGCTTTCAGGAATTACCTGAACATACATCCCACCAAACTACCCCTAAAACATTCTTAAAATTTTGTGAGCTTTCCCCACCCCAAGTGAAAATAGGCCTTGAGGTTTGGGACAGTCTTCAGATGTGTATCCTATCTGAACATCCTTTAAATATTTTATCCCTTTGTTTTGCTACAAAATGATTTCAGTCCTTCTCTAACTCTGAGCTTGTTTGTACTCTTCTGCTTTCACTGTGACATCTTGACCTTTTTCCCAGCAATGGATGCTCTGTTCTGACAATTAATTTCTGTGGTTGGTGGCCTTTGGTTAATTGTCTCAATTGCTTTTTGCATTGTATCAACCCAAATGCTGACATGGTCAATATGTATAATGACTATTTCATTTAGAAGTAATTTCTGCGTTTGGATCAAAAGCCTGACAATTACTTTCACTGAATATATTTCACATATGCTATCTCAGTCAATTAATTCACTCTAAGAATTGTTTATTTTATTTATTATATCCATTAAGTGTCTACTTATTTGAGATGTTTCACAAATAAGTGCTATTAATCAAAAGAATGATGATTCAATTTCCAAAGTAATGTTAAGACAAAACAATATATGTAATGATCAAGACATATACTTTTATTTATGCTTTATTTGCTGATAATATGCCAAGAGTTTAGGTCACTGAAATGAAGATTTATGTTTTTATCCTGTCATTGTTTCTTCAAGAATCTTCATTTCTTTATTTCCTGTTTATTATGATTCAAAGAATCAATATGAAAGCCAGGTTTGCTTAAGACTTGTCATTCTCTTGCCTCAGTTATTTAAGTACTGACAATATAGGCACTTACCACCAGCAAGCTGTTACAGCATCTTTCAAATTAGAAAATTTGATTACATAAAGCTTGAAGTTGGCTAGATCGCTCTTGCTCACTCTCCAATATTCCACTTGAATGCTATTTTCCATATAAATTTCATAATTGACTATAGTTATAAAAAAATCTTTCCTGTGATTTGATAAGAATTGTTTTGAACATGTTTATAAATTTGAGAACATTGCCCTATTTATAATGAATTTTATAATCTCTGAATATGATGTGTCTTACTACTTATTTACAATATTTAGCTCCCTTGGCTATCTAGGAATCTCTCCAGATTTGACTATCTCTATATGCCAATGTTAAGGTTATATGTATGTGAAGCCATGCTTAGCTGTGGGCTCT
>JAQHUG010000042.1:2943869-2963944 GCA_028555095.1 Dicrostonyx torquatus | reverse complement strand
AATGTGAGAAGCTCAGTTTTGTCTTGAGTAAAGATTGACTTGATATTTGTAGTATTTGCACTTCTTTATGAATTTTAGACTCAGGTGTCAATTTCAGAGGAAAAGAGCTAAAAGTTTCAATAGGGTCTTTGTTGATTCTTTAGAGCAACTAAAGAAAACATATTCACAGACATGAGGTACCAGACATTTTACTTACACATTTTTATTTTATTAGCATTAGAGGGTTTTGTCCTCAGTTCACATACATTCTTTTGGTACATTTGTAAATGAGTTTTTTATTAATTTCCTTTTCAATTATTCTTTGCTAATATTTAGAAATATAATAGACATTTTTATATTAATCTTTGACCAATGACCTTAGTGAAATACTTTTTATTTTTAAACATATTTTGTGGATTATGTGGGTTTTTCACATAAACAATGCATCTGTGGATATAGAAAAATAATATATTTTCTTTTAATATAATTTTAAAATTTTTTCCTAATCAGTTTCCCTAGCTACAGTTGTCAATATGGTATTAAATAGAAGTGGTGAAAATTTATGGACTGACTATCTTCCTGATCAAAGGGATAAATTATACCTTGTTTTACCAATAAGTAAGAGCTTCTCACAAATAAGTTTAACAGGAGAACCATTTCTCTCACTTCTAAGATGTTGCAGTAAAGGCATCTAAGTCTCTTCCTACCTCCAGTCTAAGGAGGAGGAGGAAGAAGAGGAGGAGGAGGAGGAAGAAGAAGAAGAAGAAGAAGAAGAAGAAGAAGAAGAAGAAGAAGAAGAAGAAGAAGAAGAAGAAGAAAGTCCAATTTGTGTTGCCCATACACTAACTGAAGCATAGTCAAACTCCCAGTGGCCAGCCCCTTAAAGAAAATTGAGTCCTTCATTATCCAAAACTTCATCAGAAGCCTTCAATTATTGCAAGTTACACCTTAGCATCTTTATTAAAGAGTGAGTTCTCTTCCAACAATTTCTGTCTAGGTTGTTAGGTTGTTTCTTTTCTTTGAGAGAGGTGATTGGAGTGAGAGATTGTCACAGAAGCCTTCTATCTTCCCCTTTCTCAACTGTGAGTCTATAGTCATGGATGCCACTGAAAATAGTTTTACTGACCCTTATAGTCAGTGGTAGCACAAATCATGAAAATCCACATGGTTTCTGGCAACAGCATGGATGACCCACCTTCATATGGTCTTTGGAATCAACATATTCCACCAACTCCAGCAAGCATGGTCTCTGATTGTCACCATATAGACAATGACCATTAATATGGCACCCAGTTGCAGTGGTACAATGGACCCAGACACATACCTTGGCAGCAAGCAATATATGCGATGTACATCAACATGGCCTCAGGAGGCAGAAAAGGCCACTCATATAAACCTGGTCCCTGGTGGCAGCAGGGTTCATGAACATCACCATGATTTGAGGCTGCAGCAGTACATCCCACAGACATAGAAATGGGCTTTAGTGGTAATGTGGTTAACAGACATCAGCACAGCCCCTGGCTGCTTTGTATTTGCAGCCTATCAATATCATCCTTTTGTCAGTATTTGGCCTTGATACTCCTTATTGTCAAGAATTTAATGATAATTATTAAAATTTCAAACAGTTCTACCATCTGGACATCCTTAGATATGAAATCTATTAGTTCCTTCTTAATCTAAGTATAAGTGATACAAATTTCCTACTCAATAGCTTGCTTCATAGTTTTGAGGTGTAAAACAGACATTCATATTGCACTGTATTATTTCTGGAACTCATAATTCTCCTCTAAGAACCACTATTGATTATGTATGTTTATTGTTGCAGTTTTTGCTGCTTTAGTCTATTTTCATAATGGCTTCTTGATTCTGTAAAAAAGAAAAAATGATTCTTTTTTGTAAGAAACACTGAAGACTTACTTGTGGTTTGTTCAGTGGTAGGCTAGATATTGAACAAATAAATATTTTTAAGTGCTGAAAACAGCTTCCTTTATTGAAGGAGCCTATGAGCATGTTGCAGCGGCCTCTCAAAACTCTAACAAGTAGTTTGAAATCCTGCTGCTATTTGTGCAAATACTTAAGGGTAATGTGAGTAAGCAAAGCCTTCCATGTCTTTCTTAATCATATACAAAGCCATGGTTACACACATAATTTTCTAGGTTTCCAATAATATTTCAAAACCTTTTAAAATCGCTTTAGACATCTCTTTATCAAATATTTGCTTTTAGTTGATTAATTAAAAGTAAATCCTACTAGTTTCAGTGGAACTGTAGGGGCTGAAATTTTTAGCAATTTCTTTGTATTGTTCTCAGTGAACATGGCTGGATTCACTCTGTTTGCACAAAGTGTTTTAAATCATATCAAATAACCGCTGAGAGTGAACTTTTAATCGAGCTTCCAGACAGGCACAATAATGACAGCTTTCTGTGGATCAGGCTTTATTGGATGCTAAACTCATTCAGCTCCTGTAATGCCTACTAGACAGCTGGGCTTGACACTACAGTGTTTATAAGATTGTTGGTTTGTAAGGCACTGAAAAGTCTTGAGCTAGCCAAGGGAGTAAAAGCAGCACAAACCTACAGTCTTTTTCTGAATCTTTATTTCTCTGATTTTTGCAACATTTGGACTAGTTTAAAGAATGCTTCATTTTTTTAAATTGTATTATAAAAATGCTAATGATGGTAAGTTTTCCTAATGCCCTGATTTTTTCAAAGAAGGACTAATTTAAAACATCTTTTCCCTTTTTTTGTGCTTTTGCTCCAGATTATTTTTGTCTAGAACCATATTCTAATGATATTCTACTTCTATAAAACCAATGTCAAATAATGAAATTGGCTTACTAAATAGAGACAAATAATTTATTTAAATGTCTCAATATTCTGACCCCTACCAATCACTTAACTTTTTCTATAAACACTTAAATCAGATCCTTCAACATTTTTCAATCTGTTAATGTTCTTAGATTTACTTCATATGTTTAAAATTATATATTTTTCAAAACTAATTGTAAATATGCCTGGAATTCTAGAGAGAGATAGTATCTATAACAAAAATGCTTAATGAATCAGACATAAATAATATCTATAAATAATATCCATTAAAAATATTATATGGAAATATATCAGTCAATACCTACTGTTTCATGAATCATTGAATTACTGTATTAATGAAGTAATACAGAAATTATACATAAATAAATCTTAGTCTCCTATAGAGAAATAGATATTTCTAACTTTTACTATTACGCAATAGTTCTTAATCTGCTCCTTTGTATATGATGAAAATATATTAAATTACTAAAGGATGAAAGAAAATATTGAGACTCAAATGGAAAGTTTCACTAAGTAATTACTGCATAGTTATGCATTTTACTTTATCAAGACACAATTAGACAATCATTAACACCGAAATAATTTTAGATAAATCATTCTGATATAAGATGTTTATCTTTTGTATACAATAGCTAGTGAACCACTTTAACTTTAAAATTTTATACCTAATAAATATTAACCACAGTCAAAACTGTTGTCAACTAATAAAGTCTGTATTCTACCTCTTTGACTAGAGTAGTAATTTGATTTTTGTTCGTAAATATGTGTAAAGAATGACTATGTCAATAGATATTTTAATATATGAAAATAAAAACATTTGAATTGACAACAATCTATGTCAATATGGTATAACAAAGACTCTTGATTCTGATTTTAAGGATACTGTATTTTATGTATTAATGGAATTGTGGAGGCCCAAAAATGTGAGCCTATTTCCACCTTGTCTGGTGGTCAAAAGTTGGAGGCTGTTCAAAGTGGCTGACCAATGTAGTTGCAAGTCCCACCTCAGGATTTAATTACTTAGTTCTTTTGACATTAAGATAACTCATTCAAGTATGTCCATTAAATCCTGACATGTGGCCAGGATATGCAAATGTAGTTCTCCTTCTTTTGTAACTATGAGATCACCTGGAGAGTGGCTGCCGTCAGGATATATGGTCTAGGACAGCTTTACTGCCTAAACAACAGAATGCTAATGATTTGATGTCACAAAGTGTTAAAGCAATTAACTATTTGAGTTGTCCTTTATATCATATTAATAAAATCTTTTGTTACATCCTCCCCCATTTGTATCTGGATATAAAAACATATGGAAAAATAACACAGGCAATTTCAGTATTCACTGTAATGCCCTCCTAGTACATTCTATGGATTCTGTTATTATTTTTAAGCATCTTCATATTCTTTACTAATATTTCTAAATTCCCATGCTCCTACCCTGATAAAAGGTATTTTTGTTCAGGCTGATCCACAACATATGGCAGCCCAATGTGGCATAGTTACTACCATGGAATAAAACTATCTTTCAAAAAATTGGACATTTTTCTCCTGTACAACAGAGTGATGTTAGAAATAATAGAAAGGCTAGAGTGTGAAATTTCACCCCCATTTTATTGTAAAATAGAGGTATACAGATACAATTTTAATTGGAGTAGTGATAAAATAATCTAAGTTAGTGTTTGAGAACGACTAATCATGTCAGGTAGAAATTGTTTAGACACATTTGCAACTCGAATTATAGTTAAGGCCATTCAGCTTTTTTTTTTTTTGACAAATCTCCTTTTGTCAAATTTTGTTTTGATTGCAACATGAGGGAGGTTAGGCCACAGTTTCAGTTATCTGTCCTTAAGACGGACATTTTTCAGAAAGCACTTTACAAAGACAGTTCTGTAGAAGCAGTTGGCTGAGTAGTCAGTTTCCAAATTAAGACAGAAAATGTCTCCTGCATTTGTCATTTGTGGATACTAAAAATGAGCAGAGCATACATTGAAGACTAAGTTTCACAGTCATTAAATTTTCATTTCTCTCTCTTCATTTCTTGGTATTATTTGTCATTGTTTGAAACCCAAGTAGAAATGCTGCTGCAGAATCAATACTACAAGGCACCCAAACAAGTGAAAAGTTCAGTCAAAACTGATGGCTGATGAGCCACAACACAAAGACCATAGAGGAACAATGTGAATGCAAGCATCACAAAGTGCACCACTCCAAATTTCCAAAGCAAAATAATTATGTGAACTCTACTTGTAAAGCATAACACATTTTAAATAAGATAGGTGATACTGACAATGATGTATGAACTTGTTAAAATGTCATATATACATATTAGGATTAGATGACTTATATGCCAAGGACTGTTAAGAATTATTTCTGAAAACTTATTGTGTGTGTATTTCAAAAAGACACACACATATACACAATCATAGTGTATGTTACAGTGTATGTAACAGTACTAACTTAAGGAGGTCATGAAATTGAGAAGATATGTAAGATACATATGAAACAATTGAAGGAAGAAGGAAAAGTGGAGATATGTAAATTTAGTACTTATGTTTGAAATTCTCAAAAATATAAATAAAAGTAATCAAAAAGAAAATAAAGACATTTAAAAACAGTTCAGAAATCCAATAGGGACAAACTCACCTTGTGTGAGCTTTGAAATAAGTGACTTTCAGGAATTCCCTGGAAACTAATACAAAATCTTCAAAGGTTTAACCCCATATCTTTGGATAATAGTGTCTAAAGGGGGTGGTAGTGTTATTTCCTATTTGCTGTAATTTTCTCAGTGACATGTTTCATCACTTCTACACCCATAAATTCTCTGTCTCTGTTTCTAATGGACCAATGGTTGTAGCTGGCTCAAAGTTTATATGTTGAGCTATAGCTGCGATTGGGTTAGTGGTGGAGGGTAATTGTCTTCAAGAGATAATGTGGTTCATATACTATCATGAGTCAAGGTATGTTATGGTGGGAATCCTGTTTTTAAAGAAAACAAGTCAGAATCAAAAGAACAGTTAGACAACAGCCACTTGCACGAAACACAAATTGATTGGCTACAGTAAGAACCAAATCTTTAGCCTTCTTTTTATATATAATTTATTTTATTTTATTATTTTTAAAAAAATGAACTATCTTTTCTTCATTATACATACCAACCCCAGGTCCTACTCCTTCCCCTCTTCCCGTTTCCTCTACCTACACCCCAACCCATCTCCATCTACTCCTTAAAAGGGTAAGGGACATTGCTTTGCAGAAGGTCCAGAAGGTCCAAGACCTTATTTATAGTATCTAGTCTGAGCAATCTCCAAAGAGAATAGTTTCTAAAAAAAAAAAAAAAAAAAGTCAGTATAAGCATTAAGAATAAATCCTGGTGCCACTGCCAGTGTGGCCTTGAAGTCTGCCCCAGACATACAACTGTCATCCACATTCAAAGGAACTCATTTGGACCTATGCTGGTTCCTTCCCTGAGAGGCTAGTGCTGGTGTGAGCTACCATTAGCTCTGGTACACTGTTTCAGTGGGTGTCCGCATAATGGTCTTGACCTCTGCAAACTTATGTAACCTCTCTGGAAATCATAAGGCAGTTTCTTCAAAAATTGGAAATCAACCTACCTCAGGACCCAGCAATACCACTCTTGGGTATGTGCCCAAAAGATGCTCAATCATACGACAAGGACTTTGTTCAACTATGTTCATAGTAGCATTATTTGTAATAGCTGGAACCGGGAATCTAACTAGATGCCCTTCAAGCAAAGAATAGATAAAGAAAATGTGGCACGCTTACATATTGGAGGACTACTTAGCGGTAACAAAAACAATCTTTGGCTTTCTAAATCCACTATTCTGAAAGATAAATGCTTAGCATTCCAGCCACTATTTCATGATGATTTAAATAGTAGCCATTCTGACTAAAGTGACCATGAATTTACACTGAAGTTGCCAATAATCAGAACACAGCTAAAATGAAAGTTGTATTAAGTTTAAAGCATAGAATTCCAGAACTTTGCTTTCTAACCCCAGGATTATCAATTTTCAAGTTCTTCCACCCATAAATGCATGCTGAACTTTGGAAATACAGGCTGTGTGGACTGTGGGTTCTGGATCCACACAAACACCACCTATCACACAATTTTATCCCTTAATGATAGAGTCAGTTGAGCCTTCAAACAACTTCAACCCAAGTCTACTTGCAACTACCTAAATGTCTTTAAGCAACAAAACACCTATGTGAACTCAGTAAACTCAAAAAAGGACGATAGGGCAGCTATTGGGGGAAGTTTTGTCACATACATGAGATTTGTAACCCATGTATTTTGCCACTGTTATTGGTATGTTAGAATAGTTACCTAATCTCTTTCAAATTTTCTGATTTTATGACAATGGGACTTACTTGTAGAAGCTAACTCACAATCCTGCTGGGATAAAAGTCTTAGAAGTCCCACTGTGCCACATCCAAATCAGGATATTGTTATAGAACAAACTAGGAAAAGATGATGCGCATTAGAGTGCCATAGGAAAATCTGCCAGTCAGGGCTGGTGAGATGGCTCAGTAGTTAAGAGCAGGTATTGTTTTTGCAGAGGAACCAAGATCAAGGCCTATCCTCAATAATGAGTGGCTTGGAACCACCTTTAACTACAGTTACAAGACTCTCTGGCCTCCATAGGCACCTGCACACACACACTAAAAGTAAAATGCAAATAAATCTCTAAAAATAAAATATGATTGTTAAGCAATTAATGGAGCTTTAAAAATGAAGCAAATTAGTACTAGAAATATGAGTAGAGCACCCAAACACAACACAAGATCTAAGAGCAGAATGGGCATCATTTTGCAATTGGCTACTCACAAATAGTGAAATACAAAGGCAGTTGGTAGTTTAAATGATTTAAAACTAATTGAGCAGCTTGACCAGAAATTTAGAGAATCAAAAATGAAGCAAAGCCAGATGGATCACCCCTTCTGTCTCTAGAAGCCACTTTCTTGATTCAAATATGTTAATTTGAAATGAAGCAATTAAATAAAAGGAAAAGCAAAGCTGGGTTTAGTTATCATCTTCTAATAAGGAATCATGCCTTAACCAGAATATAAAATCATGAAAGTGGCAATTCTGGTTTCTGAAAAGTTAAACTCATTCAATGAGCAGCAAAGTAAAAATCTAGAAATATTCCCTTAAAGATTGAGAAACTAGAAAAGTATGTGCTGATATACGGCAGATTATTTTTCCTAACTTAAAATGTACATATGCAAATTAATAAGAAAAACCATGCACAAGTCAATAGAAAAATTTGGATGTTAAAAGAATGTTTTTACAATTAAGAAGTGGAAAAGAAATAGGGGGAAAATTCTTCTCAATTTTTTTATAAATAAAAATAATATGAAGGGACTTTCATATAATGATTTCTGCTATAGGAAAACAAACAGCATATAGTTTCTTCCGCTGAGATCTGCACTACTTTAAACCAGGCTTGTAGTGTCCTAACACTTGGTATACTACATCTCATTTGCCTCTCTCATCATCTAGTATAAGAAAATTGATCATCACTGAATTATCAATCCCCTTTTAGTGTAAATTTCAAGGTTTGTTCACAGAAATATTAACATACCTTGAAATGAACATTGCTTTTAAATTTTTATGTAACTTATCAAAATATTAATATGTCATGAAGTATTTTGGTATAGGAGGGTCCTTCTGTATTTCCGTGCTTTCATTGGTTGAATAAAAAAAAAAACTGCCTTGGCTTTTGATAGGGCAGCCCTTAGGTGGGCGGAGTAGACAGAATGAAAGGCTGGGAGAAAGAAGGCACTGGAGCAGACGCCATGTTTCTCCAGCCCGAGATGGACTTTGATTAGGATCTTCCTGGTATACCACAACCACGTGGTGATACACAGATTACTAGATAATGGGTTAAACTAATATTATAAGAGGTTAAAACTAATGGGCCAGGCAATATTTAAATGAATCCAGTTTGTGTGTAATTATTCCGGGTATAAGCTAGCCAGGGCCAAAAACAGGCCCGCGGCCAGGAGCCGGGGGGTGGGGTGGGGGGACGAAACAAAAGGGCCTGCACTCCTCTCAGGTGCTGAGAACACAGGCCGCACCTCATTACTACAGTATTTTATATTACAGAAATATTACACGTTTTCCTGGTAGTTTCTTCTTAGACTTCAATTTTTCAGGAAAACAGAAGAAAAGAGGAAACAGTTGTTTCTTTGGACACACAGTAGATGTTAAATGCAAAAACTGCCTACAGGACCTTAAGTTCATTCACCAGGCTTCCTCTAAAAGCTTAAATTTCTACTTCCAGTTTCCTGGTGCTGACCCAGACCTTTACAGAGAGCACACTTTGGAGGCATTTCTGGAAAAACTGGCTTTTACAGTTTTGGTTGTTAGAAACTAGGATTTCTGTTTTAAAATGCTCAAGCTGTTTGCATTGATTACAACTCTGCATATACTTATAATTCTTCTAAAATAACTCCTAAACACTTGTAAGTTGGCTCTTACTCATATTTTATCCTCTTATTCTCACTAGGTTTTTTTGCTTTAGAACAAACAAATGATCTCTTTTGTCTTAACTATCTAAACAAAGGATTGCTATAGAAACTTGTATATAAATGAAAAGGTGAAATTTTCATTTGTTTTATTTTTTACTGATGTGTTCTAGTTTGTTGTCTGTTGCTGTGATAAACAGCTGACAAAAAGAAAGTTGGGTTTGTTTGGGTTGTGCTGTGGGACAATGGTCTTATGCCCTATAAAAAATTGTCAGTTGTACTGCTTAAATAAAACACTGATTGGCTGTGGAACAATGGTCTTGTACCCTCTGTCAACAAATGGCACCCAATATGTGTCAACTAAATTCACTTAAAACCTGAGAGAGTTTGGGAAGGAATTCTAGACACAAAAGGCACAGATTTAAGTACAGCTTCTTGATAGCAGCATTTTCTCAGGTGGGCTCTTTTTGCTAGAGAAAAGCACGCCTCATTTAAGTTAGGCTTCCTGATTCAGCTTTAGCTCAAAAACCTTGCAGTTCCTTTAAGAGCCCCCAACACCAAACACTTAAATGCTGTTGATGTTTAACCAATAGAATGATTCTTGGTGGTGGCAGGGACCTTGAAATACCATAGAGTTGTAGCAATAAACATGGCTCCAGCCAATACCTCTACCATGAGGCAGACTATCAGAAAGCTAGGAATGCAGTGGATTTAGCTATCAAAGCCATGGCTTTAATTCTAGTAACATTTCTTAGCAAATTAAAGATTCATGTTGTCAGAAAAAGAGAGATATAGATTAAAGATAGATTCAGATGAAGAATACCTCTAAATGATTTAGAGTGTGCTTAAAAATATATGAAGGCTTGGGATAGAAAAGGAAAATGATAAAGTCCTTTAAAGAAAAGAAAGAAAGAGAACAGTTGGGTATAGTGGCACACACCTTTAATCCCAACACTTGTTAGGCAGAGGCAGGCAGATCTCTGTGAGTTCAAGGTAATCTTGGTCTACAGAGTGAGTTCCAGGACAAAAAAAGATACAGAGAAACCCTGTCTCAAAAAGTCAAAAATTAAAAATAAAAATAAAAGAAATAGAGTTTCAAATAAAGCCATGTAAAGATGGAAAATACACAGAGAATCTGGATACTGTATGCTATTATGTTGTCCTTGAATTGTTTGATGGTTGAGAAAGGAGTAACAACTGCTAAAACAAATTTAACTATAAAGGCTGATGGATATATCCTATGTAATTATTTTTAAAATGATTTGGCTTTCAAATTTAAGTTAAAAGACATGTTACTTTGGGGAAGAGGTTTTGATTTTATTTCCACAGGAAATAAGAGGATGTGGAATCATTCCAGGTTAAGAAAAATAAAGTTTGATCAAGGAAGACCCCCTGAAGAATCTTCTATAGGACCGGATGGCCCAGGTGATCCAAAATTTTAGAAGACTGCTGTTGGAGTTTTCTCTGAGTTCTAGTTTCAGTATTGCTGGCTGAAATGATCAAACCTCACAGAATATTCCATTCAGGACTTGACCATAATTCTAAGTTTTCTTTAGGTCCCCATAAGATTATCACTGCCCCCATTCAGCCCAATGTATCCTAAAAAACTATTACTACATTCCTAAAAAAGTGGATTATTGATGTTTGTCTTTTTTTAGAGTTACAAGTTGTTATGGATAATGGGCAGGATTAAAGCTAAACAAAGGAGATTAGAGTTCCTAAAAAACAAATAATGGGGAAAGTGCTGTGGGACAATGGTCTTACACCCTGTAAATATTTGTCATTTGTATTTAATAAAATGCTGATTGGTCAGTAGCCAGGCAGGAAGTAGAGGCGTGATGATGAGAACAGGGAAATTCTGGGAAAAGGAAAGGTTCAGTCTCCAGTTGTCACCCAGACACAGAGGACACAAGATGAGAATGCTTTACTGATAAAAGGTACCAAACAATGGGGCTAACACAGACAAGAATTATAGGTTAATGTAAGTTATATGAGTTAAATGGAAACCTGAGCTGCTAGGCTAACCGGTTTATAATTAATGTAAGGCTCTGTGTGTTTCTTTGGGACTGAACAATTGCAGGACTTGGTGGGACAGAAACCTGTCAACAAGCTTATCACAGAGTGAAGTCAGGGCAGGAAAGGAAGAAGGAATCGGAAAGCAGAAACTGATGCAGAGGCCAAGGCCTGCTCTCCATGACTTACTCAACTTGCTTTCTGATACCACCGAGAAGCATCTACCCAGGGGTAGCACCACCCACAGCAAAGTGGACCATTCTAAGAAAAGACGTGTTCTCAGGCCAGTCCAATGAAGTTGTTTATATGTATAAATTATATTAATGTATAGGACTAGAACTTTATTTCAATAACCCCAGACTTTATTTTCACATTTAAGTTGATGTCAGGCCTGATGTCTTGGCTGGTAAGAGCTTTATTTTCTCTTGGAATATATTTTATATTCTTCCCTTGTGTCATGGATCTCCTCTGTTTTTCTGTTCTCAACATAACTTTGGAAAATACATACTTTGTGAGCCATGCAATGGCTTCCTGTACTTGAATGAACTACTCATACTTTACCTACTATTACTGTTTAGTCCTAGGGACTTCTAGAATAAAATGGAAGGAGTTCTACTTCACATGTCTCTAAATTTTCTAGAAAACTGGAAAAAACAAATAAAATAACTTTAGTATATATTAAACACTATGACTGTCTATACTTAAATTTAAAAGAAATCAATACCTCAAATTCCAATGACACTATACATATATTCACATCAACAGCAGACTTGTAGCAATGAGTGGCAGGACAGGCAGAGAGCTATGGAGAAGGGGACAAGGAGAGCTAGAGAGAGGGCTTACAGTGGCCTAAGACACCTGCTGGACACCTGATACTTTCTGTTGTGGTGGTGAAACACTTTGGCGAAAAGCAATTTGTGTAAGAAACTGTTTGCTTTGGCAAATGGCACCAAATGAGTTGTGACAACTGAATTACATTCATGTTAACTTATTTCCTTTTCAATTCTGCATTTATTCATCTTTTCTATTTTCACTGAATCTTCTATATCTTGACTTTTACAATTTTCTCCGCTAATTGTATTTTTTATTGCTACATTCACTATTTGAATGCTTTTTTATTTTTAAAGTTTCCTTACAAAATTTTCATTCATATGTGTGGAAAAACCCTGAGCTTTGTCCTTACCTTAATGTCTTTATCAAATAGGATGAGTGGCTTAGAAAATTTGGCCTTGATAACTCATATTATATCTCTACCATATTAAAATTTTTGCTGTAGTACTATTTTAATCATAAAATTTATTATTAATATCATTATCCAATGTCTGCTTGAATTGACTTACATATTGATAAATACTCTTCTTTTTGGTACTTCAGTTCCTTTGTCTAGGGTCAGTTTAGTCAATACAAAGTAAGTGCATCCAAGAGTTCTATTGAAACTGTATTCAGCAGTAGACATCTGCAGCTCTAATGCACTGAAATACTTCTTGGTTTCACTCATCTGTTACAGTTGCCTGTGGTATGTAGTTATGGACTGACTTTTCTAACCTCTTCAGATTTTGATAATGTTCTCACTTCTCCTAGCTTTCAAATTTTCTTGGAGTTATATGTATCTAAATGTTGTTTCCTTTATACTGAACATATGACAAGTTTCTATTTGTATTTTAAAATAATTTTTTGTCCTTTCTGAAATTATGTTCTGTCAAATGTGAGCATGGATTTCCACTGACCTCTCTGGACATAGTAAGCTTGTGGGTCCCATGGTGGGAGCAGGACTCATTACTAGAACACAATTTACACCTATTTCTCCAAGAATGAGAAACTCATGTGTTAATACTGAATATTAATTTCTTCACCCATCCTCATGTTCTAGGATGACTTACAATTTGTTGCCTTCAAGAATTTTCCTGTCAATATAGGATAGTTACCTCAGAGCACTTCAATCTCTGGGTTTTTGTAGGCTGTGACCGACCTGTAGCTCTCTATAAATCTATAGAATCTATGAATTATTGAATCAATTTTGATAAGTTTAGAGTGAGAAGGAGTGAGAAAAAGAGTAAAAAATGACAAATTTCTATTTTGCCTCTCTCTAAAGATGGTTTTGGGGTAATCACTGGATATTCATTGCATATTTAAACCCATTAGTATGTAGACAAAAATTGCAAATGTTTCCCCATATATTGCCATGTGAATTTTAATTTATCTTAAACCATTTATATGTCTGTAGGGCCAAAGTTTATTATTTTAGGTAATGATTTTTGGCTAGAAAGACTTTTGCAACACTTTGGGAATAATTTTCCAATATTATAAATTTTAAAATTATTTATATTTAATTAAATCAAAATTAATTTTATTTTATTGAAACTTATTTTATTACTTGAATATTCCATCTTTTTCTGTAAAATTTATGGAGAGAAGATGAATAAAAGAAATATCTGTTGTTAAGTCACAGTGATGAATATAGTAAATAATCAGATTTACTAGTATACTTATTATCTCTTTTTTTGTTTTTGTTCACTTGATGTATTTGGGGACAGAAAAGAAATGCCTTTCATAATATTCTTGTTCTTTTTTATTACTCTTCATTCATCTGTTTCTTTTAATTACATCACCCATTAGAAAGGTATTCGTAAATTTTTTATCATTATGAATCATTTTGTCTTTGTCAAGATTATTTTTGCTTATTTTTAATGATTAATTTGTGCTTAATTTTTTCCTATATATATACTACCAATGTTCTTTAATAGTGTTTTCATTCTGTAAACTTAAGCTATTCTTTTCTTATCAAGTTTAACTGATAATATCTGACATTCAGCTTTTATATTGGCTGTACTATTTGTCTTAGCCTCTTCCCTTTCATTTCTCACTTCATGGTTTCTTTTTTGTCAGAACATGTACAATTCACACTCAATTCTGTCACTCTTATTATACCATAATTCTTTTTTAAATCCTAAATATTTTGTTATCTGCCATTTATTATAACTATAACCCCTTTTGTTTTGTTTTCAACTTTTTCTGAATTGTACAAATGTGTCCTGAATCCTTCCTTCCCACCACCTTGAACTTTGTAATTTGAAGAACATCAGGTATGGTGCACATTAGGTATTTCTAGTGGGAAAGGACTGGAAAGAAGAGTCATTAAATTGATACTATTCATAAAGATGCAGTGTAGAACTAGCTGACAAGAAGCCCTTAAAAATAGAAATGGTTCTTATAAACTGAGGTGATATAGTCTATCTTGGTGGGGAAGGTTTTGTGGTAGGAGTGGGGCAATTGCTCACACCCATCCACACTCTGTAAGAAGTGGCAGATACGTGCTGGAGCTCCACTTTCTTTCTCCTTTGCATCCAGTCCAACTCCATAGCCCAGAGAATGGTGCCACACACACTCAAAATGACTCTCTTTTCCTCAATTAAACCTTTCTGGAAATGCTTCTTAAATGAATCTAAATCCAGCTACATTGACAGTGAAGATTAATGCTCACAGGGACCTACAGAGATGTGATGACACTAGCTGCAGCTTAAACAAGGTAAGTGCAGCACATGATGAATACCTAATGTTGGTCCTGAAATGCATACCCATATAAATAACATCATTCTAGGCAATTAACCTTTACAAATCCAGGGATGAAGTAAACTGTGCTTTAATGTATTTTAAATGACACTATTCTGTGCCCCATAATTACTGGGTACTTAGGCACTCAGTACTGCGTTTATTGTGCATGCTCTCAAGCCAAGCGTGGATGTTGTGCAAAGATCAAGCAGGACCAAAAGTCATGACAACCCTGCCCTCCTGAATGTGCAGTTATTAGTTTTGCTTCTCCCACTGCCTTTCTTTGAATCTTCGAGTTTTGTTCTAACAATATTTGTTTATATTTTTGAAACATTTGATGTTTTAGCGAGTGTAAAAGCCATCTACCTGGCTCACTGTGCTATGTTCAGGCAGTATCAGTTTAGGGGAAGGTACCATGGAACACATCAGTCAATAAGAAAAATATTGTATTTGAAAAATTGAGATGTATGACAAGCATATATATAGTGGCAACTTGCCTGAATGAGACAGTTTAGCTAATTGTAATTCATTATTATCTCTCCTCATTTTATTAAGTATAATGTGCTTTTGCTTGTAAAAGAAAGCAGTGGAATAAATACTGATTTAAAATGGAATTAGTAAAAGGAGCTTGCTTTGCATAAAAACATTAAGATTCTGCCTGAGGATGGAACTCATTTGGCAGAATGCTTGACTAACATGCAAAAAAACCCTGTTTGATCCCCAGCACTGCATAGAATGAATACTACTGAACATGCCTGCAATCCTAGCATTTAGGAGACAGCAGCAGGACCGGAAATTCAGTCATCAGCTATGGAGTGAGTTAGCAGCTAATCTGCCAAACAGGAGATCTGTTTTCAAAAAAAAATTAATAAAAGAAAGAGAACAAAAATGTTCAAATTCTGTTTCTATAACTGTGGACAGAATATTTTGCAAACCTGTCTTACTTGGCTATACTCTATGAAACAGAAACTCTCTATGTGGCTCTCCAACCTCCTTTAGAGATGTCTGAGAGCTTAAACTACTCCTTTCTCCATGTGATAGAACTCGGATGGTGGTGGATTTGCTATTGGAATGCTCATATAAATAATAGAGTTCCTCCTGCCTACGTTAGCCTCAGTGTTTATCCTCAAGCACAGCAGAGCACTTTGCTTCTACATCCAGATGCAGGTGGCCAGCCCTCAGTACAGAAGAAGTAACTAGGTCACAGAGACATGGAAGACTGCATCTCCATTTCGTGAAGTGTTTCCCCACAGTTAGTGGCTCTACAGCATGCTGCACACTGGGAATGGGTTTGACAGTTGTTCAACCCAGATTGGTGATTGTTGTCCCCTAGTTTTTTTTCTGCTATGTCAGATTCATATAGAATAGCTTCCTTAAATTCTATTCCCTGAGTGTCCTACAACTTAATCATGTCCTAAATAACTAAGAAGTGGAAATGGATGCAGGGTGATCTGCCAGGCCACTAAAAACAGTATCAAGATGTGAAATACAATGTGTTAATAATGAGAAATGTGAGAGGCGAGAGGTCAAGGGAAGAGCTAGTCCTCCCATACTTCCTGCTGAAGGCTTTGAACACCACTAAATACTCAAGAGTGGAAGAGCAAACTTCAAATGTCAGCCAGTGCCGTCTAGCACCCATATGTGCACCGTTCTGATGGGCAAGTTCAAGGACAGTACAGGCCATTTAAGAAAATGTTCACTGAAGGAAGAAGAGCTAGGTTTTGGTGTCTCTGATCCAGTGCATGACTCTGGAAACTGTTCATAAATAAGGATCAGGAGATCAAGGGTATAACGTTTGGAGGCAGGAAAATGGATTAGTAATATTCAAAAGTAAAATGTAATTATTCAATAAATGAGTGGACTAACTGAATCAAAATACACTGCTTTGTCTGAAATAAATGAACGACTTTATGTCTTGCATTATGCTAACACAGCACATCCTTCTGGATTTTTTAAAACACATCAAAAATAAAAACAGTTTCTTCTTACTTCTAAAATACAATCTTGACTTTCAGAGTTAAAAACAAAACACTGGCAACAATAAGTAATGCATTTTGATCAGATCTCAGTACAAATGTATGTGTATTCATACTCCTGAAAATAAAGGTCCCATAGAACAAAACTGACACTCAGAGTTATACATCCTGATGATTCCTATTACAGTCTTACTCGCCTGCTTTTCTGTTGTCCTAAGAAATCACCAAAACTGTAATTTTTGCCGACTTTGAAGCACGTTCTACACTGACCATGCCTATGCCACAGAGCATGAAATAGCTTCTGCTATTTTGTTCTTTCTTAGAACTTTGTTCTTTCTTAAGACACAGGAAAATAAAAGACCAGAGACAACCCATGCTGATACATAAATACCTAAATAAATACAACAGAATTGTAAATATAAAACCTCTATTAAAGCAAATAATGTTCTCATAGATATTGCTTTCCTGCATTTTTATAAAAAGATTATTGATACTAACTTTCAGTTCCTTTTTGAGAAATTGCAATGGGCAGTAACCCATTATAAATAATTACACTATTTTTATGCATATTATCTGCCGAGTAATAGACAGGGCAATTATTATCACTGACTGACAAACAGGAGAAAAAGAGAAGATTAAGTGATATGTTCATGATGATTCAGCAGAGTAGCAAAGCTAAAGTCATAGCCAAGATCACCAGCTTTAAGGAATATGCTTTTGTAAGGCTCGATATAAAACAACATAAAATTTAGCACTGTAATCATTTTAACTGTACAAAAGGAGGAATTTTACAAGAGCTAGTTCCAGCGCAGGCTCCAAAGCCACAGAGAAACCCTGTCTCGAAAAACAAAAAAAAAAAAAAACAAACAAACAAAAGGTGGAATTTAATACATTTTCTACAAATCCATCACTACGAGTCACCCGTAAAGTTTTTCTCAACTTCCTACATGGAATCTCTGTATCCCCTTAGAAAATAACTCCTCCATCACTGACCATCACGTTCTACTTTCTGTCTTCGGATTGAGTATTGTTCATGTGCGAAATCATACAGAACTTATCCTTTGTGACAGGCTCAACTGACTTAACTGGCTTAGCATCCAGCATCAGTAAAATTCATGAATATTGTAGCTAGCCCTTTTTTATCTTTTCAGACCTGCCTTTTTTGAACAGACTTAATAACTTTATATATAGCTTTATAAGTAAATACATATATATATAAACATTTACTCTGTTGATACATATTTGGGTTGTTTTTCTTTTGTCTTCTATGAAGACCTTTTCAAACAAAGGTTTACAGAAGCCCTGACACTCTATTAATTCATCTGGATATATAGTATAAAGCAGAATCAGTAAAGCATAAGTCAATTCCATGCTTGATTTTTAAGAAGAAGTTGAATCATTTTACATTCCCACTAGCAATAAACAAAGGTGTCACCTTTTCTAGCAATATCAAAGCTTATACTTTTCTGTTTCTGTTCATATTGGCAGTCATCTTAAGGAACGTAGCATAGTGTCTCATTGAAGTTTTGATGGAAATTCTTTTCTGGAGCATCTGACATGCTTATGCATTGATTCCTGGAGCTACTTGTATGTTATTTGTCATCGGTGCATCATCTTCAGAAGATGCTCAGTCAATTTCTTCTTTCTCTTTTGGATCAGTGAATTTCGTGGTTGCTGAGTGTGGGGATGCCTTATATTCTAGGTAATGATACTCTATGAGATACATGATGTGAGAATATTTCTTCATTAGGTAAGTTGTCATTTTTTGTTCAATATCCTTTGATACAGAAATATTAATTTAGATAAAAATCCATTTTTTTCTTTTACAGCCTGTGACTTAGAACTCATATATGAGAAAGCACTCTTAGATCCATTGTTATGAACCTTTTCCTTATGACTTCCCTCAAATCTTCCTTCTGATATTTTTATTCATTTAGCTTTTACATTTAGGTCTTTAATCAATTTTTAGCCAATTCTTGTTCAAAATTTTAGCCAAATTTTGTTAGGTAAGGTATCAACCTACTTTCTTTTAAGTGAAAATTCAATTTCCACAAATAGCAGTTTTTGTAAAGTTTTTGTAATTTGCTTCATAGATCTATAAGTCGTTTTTAACACAATGCCACAAAATACTACATCCACTTTGGAGCTATTGTGAAATCAAAAAGACAGAATTTTTTAGTTGTTTTCCAACTCAATATTTTTGTCTGATTAAATATCTTTAAAATTCTATGTAATCTTTAGGAAGGTTATCTTTCATATTTCTTTAACAAACATTTCTAGAAATATGATAGAGATTAAATTACATCTGTAAAAAATTTGGGTAATTGGGGCCTCAGAGGAAATTTGAAGCACAGGCTGTGACTTCACAGAGAGGACCAAGAGGTAAGTGATCATCCACCCAGCTGGACATCTCACTCTCTAAGCCCTTGGTCCTGGGGCAAAACTCTCAGCCTCTCCCCGACCTGCCTCAGCTGCTCTAGCTGACCAATAGGCAAGCTTTATACAGATAGTTTGTTCCAATATTCCTACCCCATCAATAAGACCCTGTAAGCTACAAGTCCCATTCTGCCCCCAAACTCTTTAAGCCCCACAACCTCAGGAACTCTGCATCTTCACAGACTGAACCAAAAGAGCATACCAAGAAAGCAGACCGAGAGTAAAAGAGAGTGGGCCAAGTGAGATCTCAGTGAGTCCCTGTGACACAAACAGTGACAATTAAGAACAGACTAAGAAGAGCTTCCTAAGACACAGACAGCAGCAGCAAGGATTGGACCAAGAGGCAAATACACTGCCATCGCCAATTGGAGGAAGAGTTGGGTAGCACCAATGCAAGAATTCATTAAAAAACCTAAAAATCAACATGGTAACACCAGAACACAATGATAATACATCAGGAAGACTTGATCATGCTAACCTAGAAGTAAAAGAAAACAATTTCGAATGTAACTTTATGAGGATAATGGAGACCATTAAAGAGGAAATGAAAAAATTCCTTAAGGAAATGGAGGAGAAGACAAAAAAAAATGAAAGAAATCAGTAAATCACTTAAAGAAACCCAAGGAAAAAAATAGTCAAATGGGTGAAGCAAACAGTTCAAGACTTGTAAGCCAAAATAGAAGCAATGAAGAAAACACAAACTGAGGAAATTCTGGAAATGGAAAGTCTGTGTAAATGAATGGGAGCTACAGATGCAAGCATAAACAACAGAATACAAGAGAAGGAAGAAAGAACCTCAGGTGTT
>JAQHUG010000042.1:2920748-2933102 GCA_028555095.1 Dicrostonyx torquatus | reverse complement strand
AGTATGACCCATTTAGAGGTCTTTTATGTCTGAATCTGTCCTATTGTGAAATTCTTTATTATCTAGGAGCATTTCTTAAAATGTTAAGCAGTTCTTAAAAACTTAAGTTGTGCTATGTAGGAGAAATATGGTACAGCCTCTTTCTTGCCCAGTCTAAACCTTAACTGCACTGTTATTATGATAATTATGGAAGTTCCTGCCTGAGATCAGCACATTTCAGCAAAGCAGAGTCCAGCCACTCTTGCCTCAGAGCTATTTGGTTCCCCTGAGCTGTGCACAGTTCCAGGCACACAGCGAGTCCAGTTGCCATCAAATGAACTGTAGCATTGTAGTCATAAACCCCATTGAAATGCTCTATCTCCTGCAGGAGCCAGAGGTCGTGCTGGTGGGAAAGACTGTAAACTGGTATTTCAAAACTGCCACTTTCTTGTAGACCTGATCCTGCTGCCTACCCAGGCAGGAAGAGCTGAGCCACAGTCACAGTCTTAACTGCTTTCTTCCCAATCCCTAGCAGGCACAAAAGACATCGAAAGGCTTTATAGCCAGAGTTTGAGCTGGTGGCACAGCCCAGGAAGCCCCATTTTAAAACTGCAGCAGTGTTGCTTTGCTGAGTCAGGAAATCGTTCTTATGTAGATTTAACAAACAGCAAAAAACTGTGTTAAAGTCTTTCTCTCCTTTTTAAGCCCTCTCAGGTTTTTAAGTGGATTAAGCCGACCATGTTTGGCAGCTGGGCACCAAATGTAGTAAGAGATGCGGAGGGCTGTATCTCACCACACCTGAGAAGAGTGTGGGCCCTTTTGTTCCCAGCACCCGGCTCCCAGCTGCAGACCTCCTTTTGGCCCTGGCTAGCTTATACCTGGAATAATTACACACAAACTGTATTAATTTAAATACTGCCTGATCCATTAGTTTTAAACTCTTATACATATCAGTTTAACCCATTATCTAGTAATATGTGTATCACCACGTGGTCGTGGCTTACCGGGAAGATTCTAAGCAAAGTCCATCTTGGGATGGAGAGACATGGTGTCTGCTCCAGTGCCTTCTCTCTCACAGCCTTCCGTTCTGTCTACTCTGCCTCCCTAAGGGCTGCCCTATCCTACATGCAAAAGCAGTTTCTTTATTCAACCAATGAAAGCAACCCAAATACAGAAGAACCCTCCTACACCAGCTTCACAAATAAATTGTCTCTCCAATACAAGAATAATTTCCTTCTTTGTGACACAAAAGATCTTTCATTTGACGGCTTTTTGTTTTTCTCACTATATATACTGATTATAACTATCTGATCATTCTGTCTACCACTACGGAATCCATTACACTATAGAAAATAACTATGACTTATTTAAAAGTTTTTTTTTGTTTAGTTTCTTTAATTTAGAGAAGTTTTAAAAAGTGAATAAATTTCCAATGTGTCTCTAAAATCTAGATTAATTCACATTTAGGGATTTTCATGGTAGTATGACTATATGTCACTCAATATTTTCATGTGCCATATAAAAAGTTCTATGATGAGAAAAACATGAATTATCTTTACAAAAATAAATTAGATACATCCAGCCACTTTCCCAACATTTTCACCCATTTCTCTTCTTCATCAATGAAATCCTTGTTTGGAAGTCACCATGCCCAGCGAGCTTTCTACAGTTCTCACAATATATGATATAAACCTTTATATCAAAGTAACATTATTTTGGCTCATGTTTTCGAATGTTTCAGCCCATGCCCATCTGACCCAAGTATTTTGGGACCTGTAGTGTGGAAGAACAACAGTGTGTAACCACAGAACCCAGGAGGGTAATTAAGAAGCAGAAAGAGAAGTTAGAACTAGGGTCCTCAATTCACTCTAAGCCCCTAGTGAGGTTTTGTGGTTTTTTTTTTTCAGAATGCCCCTATACTACTAAAACTACATCATTTTCCAATTCTATTCTGATCTGGCAACCAAGCCTTCAATGTAAGAGTTTTGGTGTAAACTAAGGCTAGATTGTAGCACCACACTCTTTGGACTGTCCTTTGAAGACTAAAATCATCAAGGTTTAGTAGAAGGAGCTGTCAAACAAAGCCTTCAAGAAAACTGTATAAAAGGAGATCTTTACACCGTTGTTGATTTTTTCTCCCCCACCCACAATGACAGTGGAATAGCTTGAGCTTCTGCTACCACTGTGTCAAAATAAGTATGGAAATTATATTGTACGCATTGTGCATCCAGACAAGAGGAGTATGAACCATAGAGGACATCACAGAACCCATCTTCCAGTGGATGACCAACCGCGAATACTGAAAAGCGGTAATTTCTGCTCAATCTTGTTCTTTAGGGTCTAGCACTATCATATGAACTCAATTGCTAACAATTATAGCAGACAATAGAGAATTCGTTAAATATCTGAAAAGGATAGACAAGCCAGGTATGGAACTTGAATTCTATGTGGAGCCCAATATAATTTAATTTTCTCAGGGCGGTGTGTTAGCAGGCAAAAAAAGTACAAACAATATACCAGACTCTATCTGAGAAAGTGGATATAAGAGACATTAAAGACAATGTCAACAATGGAGCTAAGAGGTTGAGAGAAATCTTGTCAGACAGGGAAAATCTGAAGGTAATTTGCTGAGGCAGAAGTGAAGTCATTTTAAATAAACTGATATCAGCGAATGAGCTATCTATGTGCAGATGTCAGCAGGTAACTTAGAGTTCACAGAGTGGTGGATCTGGGCTTTACTTTTAATCCTCACACACATAGTTGTTATAGGAGTTTAGGGCATCACCATGGAAGGGGGATAATATGGGAAGAAGACAAAACACTAAAGACAGAGAAGGATGAGGAGAAAACAGAAATGTCTTTTTGACAGGAAAACCAGCACCCAGAGTCCCACTCCTGAAAGGAGCAGCCTGGTCCCTGCCTGCCAGTGGATGGCTGTGAACTCTGCCACAGTAAAAGCCATAGCCTAATGGATATTTCTATTTACCAGACTTTCTTAACAAAATCTAGTATATAGTCATCTCAAAAACCACATTTCTATTTTGAGTTTTGTTGATTTGCCCGATACAGGGAAGGTCTCCATGCTATGTAGACAACAAGACATTTTGGGGATATTTTCAGAATGCCGACTCTGGACTTTGTATGTAACTTTCTCTGTTCCCTGGGACACTTTAGAAGCACCATATAAATATTTAAAAAGGAAAAGGTTAATTTTATGTTTTCTTTGATTGATATGAGGAAGGAAACCTTAAAAAATTAAACATATTCTATATATTCTGCCTTTAAATCAACTGGAATGACTGCCATTCACTCATCTTCAGGCTGCTTCAGTCTTAGGTCTTTTCTAAAGAAACATCTAAAGTAACATCGATTTTATATTATTATTTTAACATCTTACAAAATTCCCTGAATAGACAGATTCTACCCACATATCTATCAGTAATAAGCATTAAAATAGGCAGAACACTATGAAAATGGACATGACCTTTAACTGTAATGAAGTTCTCTCTATTTGTAGACTGGAAGAAATGCCTTTCTCCAAAACAATGTTAATGGGTATAAGAATTTTCAGCCTTGTGCCATAATATATAACAATGGTACATCCCAGAGTATGTAACTTTTTCTTAGTCTTAGCAAGTTGGAAAGGCTGAAAAATTGCAATTGACAAAGATTGGTGTAATTTTGTTACACTAATCCATTTTATTTATGGCCCTAGTCATGTTTTTAAAGGCTTCCATATTAGTGTCCTTGATCCTTTCAGCATTGTAACTAGCTCTCAAGTCATCTCTGACATTATAGACATTTATTTCCTATGCTATATCTGTGAATTAACTCCATACCTGCCTTCTCAATGGTATGGATAAATGACTGCCTTAAAAAGTCTTTTCATCTTAACCTTAAGAAAATGCGTTTTGATCTAACTGGAAATTTATTAAAAGATTTTGGCAGAATCTTTTAGCGATTTGTTGGCCCTGCAAAGCATATGTTAAGAATCCAGAGCTGCCAGGTGGTGGTGAAGCACACCTTTAATCCCAGCACTCGGGAGGCAGAGGCAGGCGGATCTTTGTGAATTCGAGAACAGCCTGGTCTACAAGAGCTAGTTCCAGTGCAGGCTCCAAAGCCACAGAGAAGCCCTGTCTCAAAAAACAAACAAACAAAAAAAAAGAGTCCAGAGCTGACCTGGAATCTGTCTGGTTCATGTGACTTGTTACATGACCTTTCTCAAACAATTTGTACTTGAGATTTTTTCAAACCTCACAACCAGACATGATAACACTTACAAATAATTGTACATAATCACTCAAAAGAAAGCTGCTGAGTCCTGAGGGAGGGCTCTGTGATTAACAGTATTTCTTGTTCTTCCAGAGTGCCTTTTTTATCAGTTCCCAACTTCCATATCGGATGGATCACTCTTTCTCTAGTGAATCTCACTCCCTCTTCTGGCCTTCACAGGCACCTGCAAATACTTGACATACACCCACACAGACAGACATACTCTAAATAAAAATAACTACATTTTTGGTTTTTTTATGGCAATCGTTCACTTAAAGTAAGCTGTCACAAATCATGTTTTCCTATAGTTATTAGGAAACTTCAGTTCGTGACAGTCTATTCATAGTTTGCTTTGGGAAACAGAAAGAAAAGGCCAATCAGTGTAACATATATATTACAAAAAAAAACTGTTATAAGAGTGATGTCTTTCAAAATAGTCTACATTCATGATTCTCTATCATACCCCAACGACAAAGGAGAAACTAAAACAAATTCTCACATGGAAAACACACCATGTGACAATCATATTAATATCTAAATAGAAAAGCTTAATCCAGAATACAAGTTTTACTTATATATTATATATATGTAAATATTCATATATATATATATATATATATATATATATATATTCTTTGTTAGTTTTGCCTTGTTTGATAACTCAAAAGTATTATTGCTGGTAAGTGAGATCATGTTAATAAGATGAACAATGTCAGTTTTATTAGCAATTAACATATGCAAAACTCTATATGTATTGCATAATTATTTAACTGTGGATGGCCAATTTCTTGCTGGTCTTTTTCAGTCTATTTAGTGTCATATTCACATCAGAAGGCTTCTCGGGCAACTTCCAATGTAGTACTATGAAGGGAAAGAGTTCTCACAGGAAAGTTTGTACGTCAGTCTGAGACAAGCTGAAAAGAAGCAAAGAATGAGAGCAAAAGAAACATGCTGAATATAGGTAGACAGTACCTAAAATAGCAAAGAAAATAAAGTTTCAATAAGGTCAATAAATGAGCTATGAAGAAATATGTCTACTTGTAGTTCACAGTTCCTTTCAAAGGAGAATTTTCGATTTTAGATGGGTGGTGTATAGCAGTACATATTCACAGCTTTTATTTCTAATAAATTTTAAGATGAATGTCTACTCTCTCATGTATGAACTCAATTATTTTCATTAGAGATTGATATTTTGCATACCTAGGGTCTGTAGATTTCAGAGAAGAGAATATAGATTTGCCTTCATATGTGTATGTAGTTTCATAGACAGGGAATCCTTGAATAGTGGTGGATTTTCTTTGGTTTGTTTTATTGTTGTTGTTGTTGCCAGCAGATAAATATCCCTCAAAAGGAATAAATATATTTTTAAAATGCCAGGGCTGTAAACAGAAAAGCTAGTGGAATCCTGTAGTACAAGCTGTACAAGCTTCTTAGTAACTAACTCTTACATCTTAAATTATTGGCATCATGACTGAAAACACTCTTTTTATAAGATTAAAATTGTATACACATACAATCATGGAAGTTGATAAATTTAGTGACCATTATACTGGATTATGTACTTACCAGACATGATACATAAACATTAAGAGGATAAAAATATATAATTAATAATCATTATTTGTGTAAGTATATGTGCTTTAGGTTTTGAGACATCACAATCACTACAGAAATAATTCTAAGGGATCATTTTTCTGTTGTTTTTCATTTTATCTTCAATAGCTGAACTATTTAGGCAAAATGCCTGCTTTATTAAAAGTATGTGTACATACAACATGTTTCATTAGTGCTTTTTAAATCAGCGCTTGTGTAAAATCCATTAATTTAGCTTATTTATAAGTTTATCAACTATAGGAGTTTATGAGCTAATAGGCCAAACAATGTTGTAATTAATATAGTTTCTGTGTGAATATTCAGGTCAGAGCAGCCAGGAAATGAAAGAGCAACCTCCGTTTGCAAGGCTCTAAGCATAGAGGGTTTAAAGAGGCTCATCATAGTAATATTCAAAACTCAATAATAGGTTTCGGTTCTGCAAGCCCAGAAACAAAGCTAAGCAAGCTTTCTTTTCCCTTGTATGGTTTATTTTCTTCCAAATATTAATTCAAAAGCAGTATTGATTGCATTAAGCAATGAACTTTCCAGCAATAAGCATTATTTTCTAACTTGGAACGAATAAAATTAATTAACACCTTTGACATTTGAAGATTACAAACCTTGCCGAAAGTCACCAAAAATGAGCACTCAAGGGTCTTATTAACACCTTTTTGCTTAGTCCACTGGGGACTGGCTGGTCTACTTTTGTCAGAAATTTAAAAGAAATAAATCATTCATATCCTAATTATGGCAAGTTATTAGTTCAGCTAGCTATTAAAATTCACAATTGAATGAAAAATAAAAGGAGATTATAGGAATTTAGAGGAATTAAGTGAAGACATAGATAACATATACAAGTAAAACAAAAGCATGAAAACTAAGAATGAACTTAAAAGTGACATTATCTGAGAGAATTCAGAAAACATGGTATGACAAGAAACTCCTGAGAAGCTCTTCTCTTTTCATTTTTACAAAGCAAAGGCTGGGTCCTTTGACATTTTGTAAAATACTGCAAGCTTCCAGGTTGCATTCTTTAAGAAATTAAGATGGTTGTAAATAAAATATAAATCCTAGCAGAAGACATAGGCATTAGGAAGTCCCAGTTTCAGGGATATTGACAATGTTTGTTTTCCCCTAGAAGCGTGGCAAGGAAAATCAATTTCTAGTCCCTAGCCTTTCATAGATTTTTTTTTTGTTCTACATATAAACTTTCCTGTTAAGTACTCACCAGAATGGCAAGGGTTCAGCAAAGGGGACCACGATGTAATATATCTCTTTACAAAAGCATTCTTTAGAGTTTTGTACACTGCAATCCAAGAACAATACTATTTTCCTAGTCAGCACACATTCCTCTTCTTTCAGTACTTTTAACAAAGGAATATAGGCATGTTAAATATGTTTGGTGTCATGTCATGGATGTAGACTGTCTCCCAAAGTTTATGTGGCAAACTGATGAAACTTTTAAGAGGTGGGCCCTAGTGAAAATAATGGTAATGTCATTGGAGACATTACCTAAAAGTATAATTAATGTAACTTTTTATATAAGAAGAAGCTTGGCCCGAAGATTTCTTTCTGGTCACATGTCTTGCCATGTAACTCCCTCTGTTTTGAACACTTGATACCATCATCATGCTACCTGCATGCTAGGTTTCACCAAGAGTGCCTTTACCAGATAGGTCCCAGGGTTGTGACCTAGGTAAATCTCTACCCTTAAAGTATCACACCTAGATGATACATCACAAAGCAAGAAACTGAATAGTGGGAGTAGAATTCCAAGAGGGATCTAACTTAGAGTCAATTAATTGGAAGATGAAGACACAAACAACCTTTCATGGCATCTGCCAGTCTGAAATGATCTGTATGTTGGTACCATGTACCTTCATCTAATTGTTTTAGTTGCTGCTTTCGAAAGATAATCTCAGGGAATGGGGAGGGAGCTCTGTGTTTAAGACCTGGCACTACTCTTGTAGAAGATGCAAGTTTAATTCCCAGCTCCCATGTCGGTTGACCCATATTCACCCATAACTTCAACTTGAAAGGTATCTGCTATCTTAGATCTACTCAAGCACCTGCACTTGCATGCACATACTCACATATACATTATATAATATATATTATATATGTAATAATATATAATAATATAATAATTAAACCTATTTTAAAATAATGTAATTATATAATAAGTACTAAATTATAAAGCTGTGTTTGGGGAAAATGAAACACTTGTAGTTTGTAAATGGTATATGTATATGATTTTCTCTTCAAAAAATGTTTACCTGACATTTAAACCACAGGAAAATGTAGGTGAACTCACAGTTTATAGCAAGCAGGTCTCTGGATAGTTGATTTCCATAAAATACAACACATTATTTAACATGTAAAGTTGTTGCTCATCTGTTGTACATGAGAGTTGTATATTTTAAGAAATTAAGTTTCTCAATAGTAAAATCTTAGCATTTAAGTTAAATAGAAAGTCTGTGAGTATGAAGCTACTGTCTCTGGGAGGCACCCAGATGTTGGTGGAGGAGAAAAGACCCGGTGGTGAGAGCATAGGTCTACCAGGTGAATGAGTTTTGTTTTCTTCTTGGTCTTTTGTCTTTGAAGAGAGGCAACAAAGAAGATATGAAATAATTTTATTATAAGTACAAAAAGAAACAATTCTTAAATATGAATTTAAATTGATTTAGAGGGACATTAAATAAAGGTTTATTCTTCCTAACGTTCAATATAATATAATATACAGTGCCTTCTGAGATAGCAGTGGCAGAGGAAGACATCTTGGTTCCTACCCAAATGCCTCAAAGGAAAAATTCCTATTACTCACTTCTAGGCAGGCTGAATGAAAAGCTTTAGCCATAAAAAAATGCCTCTTTCTTTTTTTTGTTTTCTCAACTTTAAATACATGTCTTACTTTTTATCATTCCTTGTTTGTTCTCCACATCTATTATCAGGTATTTTTATTAGGACTTAAACTTTCCTTTGGTCAGCTGGTCTCTCAGTGTTGAAGGAGTGCCTTGTACTAAAAAGTCTTTGCCATGATTTTTAAATTTCATAAAGTGGTAAATGGTTGAAGATTTTTAAAAGCACAGAAAATCAAGGGCAAGTCCTGCCAGGAAGAAAGTGCCAGGTAAGCTTCACTTGAAAGGTCTCCATTTTCCCAAGGATTCATTCACAAAGCTGAGTTAGTAGCCAAACACTTCGACAAGGGGAGATGGCAATGTATTTTTTCCTGCAGAGTACTAGATCCCTCTCACCTTGAGCTGTGTTACTGTCTGATCGTGGCCAATGTTACTTGATGGATTGCAGTGGAGATAGATAGAAAGGCAAATGAGAGATAGAAACGTTTAAAGCAAGACTTGCAGACAGTTTTTAAATATTCTTTTTGTAACCAACACATAATCACATGTATTTGAGATAGTTCCATAAAGAAACTGTCAACTACTTGAACATTTTAAGATTGCCGTGTTTCTTTGAGATATGTTATTCAATAATAATAAAATGTTTTATTAGCCATATAAATATAGAACTTCATAACTAAATATAATACAATTGAAATTAAATGAGTACATGCCTTCTTAACTCAGAACTATATAAAATTTGACATAAAGGAAAATATTATTGTGGAAAACAAATATACATATTTGTCATTTGAGATATATACAGTTAACTGATGAATTATTCTATCTTTTCTGAAATGTACTGGCTTTATAATAGCATTCTTAGTAAATTAGCTTTAAATTAATTTCAATGCCCTTTACTTTTGAGAAGATATCAAATGAGTATGATGTTGATTCAATTGGGTTTTTAGTTTAGAATCTTGATGTATGTGTTGGT
The DNA here is from genome assembly GCA_028555095.1 of Dicrostonyx torquatus. Taxonomy (NCBI): domain Eukaryota; kingdom Metazoa; phylum Chordata; class Mammalia; order Rodentia; family Cricetidae; genus Dicrostonyx; species Dicrostonyx torquatus. The sequence goes on along the minus strand of JAQHUG010000042.1, from coordinate 2,923,424 downwards.
TAAAGAGTGTCCCCACATCTTTCTGGCTACATGAAATAAACAGTATCCTAAAGGCAGAAATTATGGACAACAGACTTTAGATCTCCTGAGAATTGTTAACTCATACACATTATAAAATTAGGCAATAATTCAAACTGCTATTTTTCTGGCCTCCTAGGATCTCCCACAGAGACCCGAGTTATTTGGTCTTTCAAAATAGCACAGCACAGAGCAGAGCATGAAATGCATTTGGACCACTGTGCACAGGAGCAGCAGTGAGCCAGCAGTCAGCCACAGTGCTCCATTCCAACGGCCACAGATCATTCTGCTCAAAACCAAGAGGAAATTTTCCTGTCCAGTTTTATTGTTTAAATATTCTCCTCCCAGAAAATAGAGCAGTTCCTCAGAGATCTGCTTTAATCCTTATGGTCACAAGTGAACTTGGGACATCCCTGTCTCATACTCTTTCTGGTAATCTGTCAGAGAAAACACTCAGAGAAAGGCAGATGTGTTCAGTGAACAGTTCAGGCCTGAAGGCAAAGCAAGTTCTTGGAAAACCATGTTCAGAAGGGGTTGAGTCCAGCAATAAGAGACCAAGATCAAGGAAGGAAAACAGAGATACAGATAGTCTCAAAGTCAATTTAACAGCAACCCTGTGGTTTGGTTTCCACTACTCTTTAACATGGTGCAGGGGTATCACTGCTCTCAGGGTCTTAATCCCTATATATGCCATTTCTATTGGTTCTATGTTATTTGTTCCTCACCTGTTGTACTAGGGGTGCGGGTGGTGTCTTGCCTGGCTCCCATCACCAGAGAGGAACACAGGCCGCGGCCGCTAGTTTTTGCCCAAATGATTACACACAAACTGGATTCATTTAACACACTGCCTGGCCCATTATCACTAACCTCTTTTTGGCTAACTCTTACATCTTAAACTAACCCACTATAAAAATCTGTATGTCACCACGAGGTGGTGACTTATCTGAAGATTCTAACCTGCATCCATCTTGGACTGGAGGATCATGTCGTCTGCCACACTTCTTTTCTTCCCCAGCCTTCCGTTCTGTCTACTCTGCCCACCTAAGGGCTGTGTCCTCTCCTATAGGCCAGGTAGTTCTTTATTCAACCATGAGAGTAACCCAAATACAGAAGAACTCTCTTACACCACTCACCACAAGTAGATCACTTTTTATTTTGTAGCCATTGTTCTCTGACTGTATTTCACTCTTTTCATTTTCCTTATACATAGTAAGCATAATAGTGCTTTTTCAGATTTTATTTTAATTACAAACAGTTTTCTTTTCCTTTCCTCACTCCAGCCCTCCCTGCTCTCCTTAAAAATTTATGGCCTTGGGGCTGGAGAGATGGGTCAGTGGTTAAGAGCATTGCCTGCTCTTCCAAAGGTCCTGAGTTCAATTCCCGGCAACCACATGATGGCTCACAACCATCTGTAATGAGGTCTGGTGCCCTCTTCGGCCTGCACACATATACACAGACAGAATATTGTATACATAATGAATAAATAAATAAATATTTTTTAAAAAATTATGGCCTCTTTTTATCATCAATTGCTATTGTGTGTGTGTCCATTGGTTTAAATGTGACGTGTGTGTGTGTGTGTGTGTGTGTGCGCGCGCGCGCGCACATACACGCTCAAATATAACCTGTTGGACTGAGTACATACAATGTTATTTGTAGGTGATATTACTCTAAATACCCTACTGAGATGTTTGAAATCTCGGTGTGACCATTTTAACTCTGCCGAGTCATTTAGTACTCATTTGTGGAGACTTGAACAGTGACTTTTTGCATTTCAAATAAAAAATATTGTCCTTTTGACCTTTATATGGGACTTTATTGAGATATTCACTGAGGGCTTAGACTAATATCACTTTCTTCAACCAGTCTCTAGAGGCATGACCAAACAAGAACCTTATGCTGTTAAAGAGATTACTAGGTAGATTAGTGAATTCCATCTTCTCCTCCAGTTGCATTAATTCAAAGGACAACCCAGAATGCAAGTGGGCAGCCAATGTTGTAGAACTTTAAGATGGTCTCCTCAGTATCACTCAAAGTAACAAGAGGCTGTATGTTTGCAAAGGAGACATAAGCCATCTTGCCAAGGGAGTACAGCATGCAGGAATCTATGAAGAGCCTGTGTTTAGATAACCCACCATGTCTCCATTCTAACTGCTTACTTCTTTCTTACTTGTATGATGCAGTCATTGAAGAAGAAGTCTGAATTGCTTCTCATGATTATTGTCACATTATATCTGTATCATGTCTGAATTCTCCTTAATTTTTGTGCCAGAATAGCCTAGCATTTTGTTTCCATGTGGGGAATTTGTTTATTGCACCAATCTCCCAAAAGTAGAAGTTATCACTGCTTTAAAGATTTTAATGTTCTCATTGTGTTCTCCCAAAGACTATGTTTGTAACTAAGTATTTGTAGAGGGCTTGATACAGAGTGGGAATGGATTAATTTTACTGAGCAGAGCAAATAATTTACACAATGTTCTCTAAGGGACCTCCAGGGAGGAGAGAACTAACTTCTAAAAGTTGCCTTCTCACTTGTGTGTGTATGTATATCTCTCTGTGTGTATTTGTGTGTGTTGTGTGACTGTGTGCATCTGTGTGTCTGTGTCTTTTATATCTCGTATGTTTATGTCTTTGTGTGTTTTATGTGTGCATATGTAT
>JAQHUG010000042.1:2905289-2919492 GCA_028555095.1 Dicrostonyx torquatus | reverse complement strand
AGGAATTTTCTATTCATATTCCTTTTCCGGGGCACATCCCTTCAGCCACACACCTGCATACCTTACCAGCTTTGGAGTCAGAAGCATCTCTTCCTGGGCAATCTACAAGTCAATGAAGGCCGGAGCTAAGCCTTCCAAACTTTTGTCTTTCTAAATTGCTAGCTTTCAGCTACAAAGTTGAATCCAAGCAATGGCTGTCACCAGCCTGTCTCAGGAATGTCAGAGCCCACAGTATTATAAAAACTAACCCTTCCTTATACCTGCCTTAAATATCAGGAAATGCAATAAGTTAGTAGCCAGGTTAATGATAGACCCCTGAGTAACTAATCCTCTTTTTTAAAGAGACAGGCAGACAGAAGACTTCCATGTGTCTGCTTCTCTGTCTGTGTTATATGATGTATGTCACACATCACTCCAAGACTTTAAATAGATAATTGTTTTAAATAACCTCTATGAGATCAACATTTTATTTCCTAAGATATATTTGGAATAAGTCATAAGACACTTAAATAACTAGTTATTTATTATTAGTCTTTAACATTCCGTATAGGGCACTATAAAATAAAGATAAAGACAACTGCTTCATGTATAAAAGAAGGAGCACACCAATGAAATATACATTTTCCCCTCCACTGACTGGAATCATTTCAGTGTCAAACAAACCTTTACAGCAGTCTCAGCTGATAAATACCCATTTTGATCAAGCATGAAATAAACCTTTAAGGAAAAAGAAATTCAATAAAATACTACTGTCAAGAAATATTTTTATTCTCCTATCCCTTAATGGAAATAGCTATGCTACAATAAAAATAATAAATACTTCTTAGAGACTTTGAAAATAAATTTATGCTATATCCCTGAGCAATGGCTCAATGTTCTATAGTAGTATTGACCTAATCATTTCAATTAGAAATTCTGTAACTATATTGAACTCCATGTATCTGAATGTCATAAAACCTTATCTGTTATTTCTCTAGTTTAGAATCAAAGTAGAGATAAGACAAAGAACCATTACTGTCCCTAAACCAAATATACACAGGCTTTAATTAAATACAAGAATCAGTAAAGTTGACTTAAACTGTGGTCTTCATTTGTGGCATTTTTATATCAATGAATTATTAAAACTATCTTTGTAAAATATTTGAGAAAAAACAAAGAAGATAATTTTTAAAAAGAGAAATATGTAACTGATGCAGAATGTGTGTGATGGGTGATGGTTCATACAGGCATTTCAATGAGGCAGATCCATAACTACAACTTATTGGTTCAAAAAGTCACTTGCTTCTTTGCTGATGGAAGCATGGAAGATAGATGCTATATGTATGTGTGTATATATATATATATATATATATATATATATATATATATATATATATAAAGTCAAATATGGGAGATATAACCAAGAAAATAACTAGTGGTACTATGACCCTTTTCAGTTTATGAACCATTTACACAACATGTTATTGAAGTCATGCACCCTGGTCCCCAAGGAAGGCTCAGGAGAGGCACCCGAACACTTTGTACAGATGAGGCAACTCATGCGGCAAATCTCTTTTCTCAAGATCAAAACATTTATAAGCAGCAGAATCAGACTGGAGGTTAGGTCACCTTGTTCTTTTCTTTCCAAATGATGGGATCCTGGATTGTGACTGATAAAATAACTTGTGCCAGCATAACATGAGATGATATGACTTTATAACACATTTATATTATAATATGTATTATATACATACATGCATGCATACATTCATATTTGCATACATACAAAGCTACTGTCAGCTAAATAATGAACTAACACGACAATAATGTAGCCTAATGTGAAATGATTAACCTCTACATTTCTTTGTTCGGATCACAACACAGGTATTTCATAGGGTTCTGGACCTCTGCTCTTGAAAATTCTGAGTCAGTATCCCTACAGGACAACAGACTTAAACAGAAGACCAGCAGAAATTGGAAACATGCGTCTTTAGAGATCATTGGATTCCCATGGGCCCTCCACACTCTACTGCCTATTCCCCAGATATACAAATTAACACATTATTTTTTTAATTTCTCCACACTTGGCAGGAATATACATTTACCAACATAAGGATTCTTTTTTCAATAGGAGTGCCTAGATGGTGAAGGAACAAGCTATATTGCTTGATACACAATTAAAGAGGTAGTGCAATTTGAGAAAGAAAATACATGACTATTTTTTTAGAAATATGTTCTTTCATTGTTCAGCTGAAGCCATCTTTCTCAAAGCCTCTGACCTTTCCAACAGAGCTCAGTGCTGTTGGCTCATGCTCGGGTACTCTTCTCATGCAGGGTTACTTTCCCTACACACACACACACACACACACACACACACACACACACGTATATATATATATATATACATATGTGCATATATATATACATATGTACATATATATATATATCATGAGACTTTAGAGAAGTCATCACTGCAGGCTTTGGCACAAAAGGTGTTCAATTAATATTTATCAATTGGTACTGATATTTCCTTTTCAATATTTGAAAAAGAAAACAAGCTTATGACTGAGGATTAAACCAAAAAAGATCATAGCTGAAGCAGAGATGAAAATGTCTTCCTGGAGGTAGGAGCAAGAGAGATAACCAAGGTTTGCTACAATAGCCTTTGGCAGGGACCAAAGTCCCAGTCTATTGCTGGACACTGAGTCTTTCTGGAAGACCTTGGAGATGGCTGGAGTCCCTCATGCAAAGATTGTATGCATGCCTGTGTGGGGAGATGTCACCATACACAGGGGTACCACATTAAGTTTTGGGGAAGCAGGAAGTTCCTGAGATCTGCAGGTGGAACATAATTGTACTTCTGTGAATCTAACGTTGTGGCCAGTGTAGGCCATAGGAAGGGGCAATGTGGGGACTGAATGTGGTTCTGAGAACTTTTGTTGAGGTTTCCAGCGTGTCCCTAAATCACTGACATAGCCAGAGCCTCTATCACACACGAACCTTCCTTCGGTTCATTACCAACACAGAACCCACATGTCTTTCTGTGAGAAACACACATTGTACTCGTCAAAAAACCTACAAATATGGGGACATTGAATCAAATTACATGAATAAATAATAAAGGTAAATGCTTAAAATGATATGGTGAGAAAATCATCTTAGGTTATTTTGATTTTTTTCTTTACATCTTTTCATTAAGGCCTCGTGCCCCTCCTTCCAACTTTTTTGTTTGTTTTGCTTCATGTATTCACAATTGTGGCTCCTCTTTTGCCCAACTACTGTTTTCCAACAGATGCAGCTGTATCCCTTTAGAGGATTTTGTACTCTTACTATTTTGCTTTTGCCTCTAGACAGGTTTTAGACTTATTTCAAGTTACGCTGAGTTTCACAGAATGAACAATACCTGAAACATTTTTCTAATAATTGAACACAAAGCTTCTGCCCAGAAATCACCCAGACACAAGACTAGAAAATTTACAACATAGATGCCGCAAGGTTTTTGTTTGTTTGTTTTGTTTTGTTTTGTTTTCGTTTTTCAAGACAGGGGTTCTCTGTAGCTTTGGAGCCTGCCCCGGAACTTGTTCTGTAGACTATGCTGGCCTCAAACTCACAGGATTTGCCTGTCTCTTCATCCCTCCCGAGTGCTGGGATTAAAGGCCTGCACCACCACCACCTGTTATACCATCCCCCCTTCCTCCCCCTGAAATCGCCAATCCTTGTCAAAAGTTTCTAAAGAGCACTCAAATATTACAAACCCACAATTATGGACCAAAGCTTTTAACAGTTAGGCAATGCAAGATCCTAGAAAAAGACTCCATTTGTTCATACACTAATACTACTGCTAACACTGTGTCATGATTAGTCCATTTGGGAATGCCATGCAGAAGGTCTTAAGCTGCACATTTTATCATGAACAGAACCTTATTTGTATTATGATTCGAGGAACTGAGAAGACTGAGATGAATAAACTATCTGATGAAAGCCTGCTTTGTTTCTTTTTAAATTTTGTTTGTATTTTATTTAATAGTATCTCTCTCACTTCTCTCCTCCCTCCCTCTTTCTGTCTCTCTCTCTCTCTCTGTCTCTGTCTCTGTCTCTCTCTCTCTCTCTCTCTCTGTGTGTGTGTGTGTGTGTGTGCTGTACATTGTGTATTTAGGGGAGGGGGCATATGCTTACTCTGGCACATGTAGAGGCCAGAGGAAAGTCTTCTTTACTGAAGTCTGTTCTATTGATCAAACTCGGGGCAAGAAGCTTGCTTGCCTGGCAGGCCTATCTGTTGAGGTTGAACAATCATCCCCCAGCAAAAAGTATAAGTAGGAAAGAGAAGGAATGGAAAGAAAAGAGGACCAGGAAGAAGAAAGAAAGAGAGGGGAGAAGAGTAGAGTGAGAGGAGGACAGGCTGGGGAGAGAAAGCAAACTGTTCTTTTATAAGGAATCAACTCCTGTGATAACAAAACAACTCCTTAGATGAAGTCATTAATCTTTGGTACAGTTGTCACTCTTAATACAGTCATGATGGTAATTAAGTTTCTGACATAGGCTTTTGTTATTCCAAATACAGTCATATTTTTGTATGTCTAGGGCAAGGCTTAAGGAAAGATAATCTCTTTCAAATACCTAGCTCTCCCAAGCCTGTAAAAAAATGACTTCTAAAAACTTATTTAAAATTTGTTATTGAGAACAAATGTCATTCAAGATGTTGAATTTATTTCCACCTAGATAACAAAATAAATCTCTAATTCTACTTAACTATACACTGGACAAGAACTGTATGAAACCACAAAGGGATCAATAGAAAATAACCCTTGTCACTACAAAGTAAAGATTCAAAAACATATTGATATATATTCTTTCATATCACAAATGTCTTTATTGATCTCTTCCTAGGTTCAAAGCCCAGTGTTCCCAAGGAACTGAGAGAAAGCAAAACTTCTTTCCTTTGTATGCTGTGGACTGAAACTAGCAAACAATACCTAGTGTATACCTGTATTACAGCATGTGTCTACAGATATGGTGCCTTCAAGAATGTGCCCATTTATTCTTTAGTATGCTTCTCTTTCCTTGAGAAAGAGAAGATCATTCCTCCCTATCATAGCCGATGGCTTTCTGAACAACCAAATCTTAAGTGATATATGCAAATGAGACACAAATGTGATCCTGAAAAAAAGAAAGTATATCACCCATAGGTGCTAAGTAATTAACCATAGTCTGATGTGACTGCAATGCCCACGGGGCACTGAAACCCTGAATGGTGCATATGCAGAGACTGAACACCTGATAGCCTTGCCTTAGTTCTGTCAGCTGTTATGTCACTTTTCCTCCTGAGGTGTAAACAATACCCATCATTCCAGATAGGGTACTAACAATGTATCCTAAAATCAATTCCCCCAGTTGAATTTAATAAACTAGTTTTCTATGATTAGTTAAGGATCTGTAAGTGATAGACTGCTCACAGAAACATGTGTGGCCTCATCACTGAGAAGTCACATCAGTAAGGGTGACAATTCATAGAAGATGAATGCCTAGAGCAGCTTCACATCTCGAAGTAGTTACTAATAATCTACTGATAAGAATTTTCCTTCCATGGCAATTATTATTTTTTTATAAAGCTGGGGGAGGTTTGGAGATCTCATAAGTTTTTGGAAACTTCCTCAGACTTTGCTTCCCTTGTTTTATGAGCCACCCTTTCTCCTTACAGGAAAGACTACACCAATTAAAAGGAAATTGCTATTCAACAGCCTAAGATTACTCAAGCTAAGCTCTGCAATGTTACACATGAGGGGCTCCTTCCTTCTATTCTCTCTCTCTCTTTCTCTCTCTCTCTCTCTCTCTCTCTCTCTCTGTCTCTCTCTCTCTCTCTTTCTCTCTCTCTTTCTCTCTCTCTCTCTCTCTCTGTCTCTCTCTCTCTCTGTCTCTCTCTCTCTCACACACACACACAATTTGCTGGAGCTGATCTTGTTTTTTTAAAAAAAAATAACTACTAAATTTAGACTAGGAACAGTCTGCACAAATTTTCTTTCTTCCCTATAAACTACTTCCTTCGAAACGAATTAGCCATAGATTGTCAATCAGTATTAGGCTACTAGGAGACTGCCATTCTATTGCTATAATGAATCATTCTAGACATTCCATATGATGAAAGGAACCTGTTATGCCTTCATTTTCTATTGATTTAGGGGCAATTTTCAGATCTAATTTTAAATCTATCAATTTTCAACCTTCCAAATCAATATCCTTCAATGCTTCCTCCCACTCCCAATTATGCTTCTGTTCTTAGAGTGTTCATTTCCCTTGGGTATGGATGGTGGATAAATTATCCTAATAGTGCTATCTGTGTTCAAGCTAATGACCTGTCTGAAAGAATTACCTCTCTAGTTAACAATTTGAAAATGCAGGTTGCAAAGCAGAAGGTAGGCGAATTTTTTACTAGAATGACATTAGGTAGACTGATACAAAAGAAATACTTTTTTGAGGGGTTGATGTGTTTTGTTTTTAAGATTTGTTAACCTCTTGCTATCTGAACATTGGTTTTAGTGGACATTAAGAATGAGGTTCAGTATGTTCAATCAATATTTGGTTTGAAAAAGAAAAAAATCTCACAAAGAACAGAGCTTCAAGTAATGCCAATAAAAGATACAAGCAACTCATAAATTCTATATAAAAATTATATTTGCTTTGATACAGAAGATAAAGTAATTTGGAAATGAACCATGGTTCAGGAACACTGATTTTTTTAAAGTCATATAATCAAATAACTGCATCAAGGATTTTGGCCCATTTTGAAAAATACCTTATGATTCCGTTTTGCATGTTTCAAGTCAAAACCAAATATTCTGTGTTGTTTTTGAGACCCCTTTAACTAGATCTCAGGTAAAGACTAAAACGTCAGCTTCAAGCATAAGCATTTAGAAAAATACTCTTATCTTCAGCCTAATTTTTTTCTGCCAAGTAAGCTAATTATATTGCCTAAGAATAAAATTGTAGGGATATATAAATACTGTGAAAATTATAGATTTATCTTTCATGGTATGAGAAATTTTCAAAGTGAAAAATAAAGCCATACTTTTAAACCCACAAAATATCTTAAAATCGTCTTTTCAATTAATTTAATAGAAAAAAGTCTAGAAGTACTCATAAACTATCATTTTAACAATAGGCAAGAAACATACCAGATGTTAGAATTAAATGTGTAACAGAATCTTGATATATCATTTGGGTAAATGAATGAAAGCTTTATTTTCTGGATAGATAGTATAAACTCTATCAGATTATTCCATCAATTTCAGTTTGTTTTTGTATTTAAAGACAATGCTTTTATACTGATAATTTAAAAATACTAAAATATGTTGATTATGAGTTCACTGTCTCTTAGATGCAATTTTCCCATTGATTTGAACTCCTCAAACTCACAAAGAGTGCAATGATCAACTTCACTAGTAAAGGATGCTAAGGAATATGGAAAGAATGGAGAGTTCCTATTGGCCTACTGCCTTGGTGTCCAGGCTGTGTGTTGCTAGCTGATCAGTGTTCCAGACACTTGAGGTTCTTCTATAGTTCACAATCAAAGTTCACACACAAATGTAGTTCACAAACAAAACATCTGGAAAAGTTCAACCATTCCCCAGAGATGTTCCGTCTTCCATGTTTATCAAATAATCTATGGATGCCAAACTATGTTTTCATAGGCAAATAAAAACTTTCAATTGTCTTCATGGCCTTGAGCTACATGTATCCCCAAATATACTTCATGTTTTGTGAACTTTGACCTAAAATTTAGCATTTTCAGAAATATGCCCATCTTTAAAGTACATTCAAATGTATGTATATATTCATACTCATATACATATATATACATCTTTCCTATATATGTAAATCAGCTAATAAACAACTGTTATTTTGAGAAAGGAATTGTTTGAGAGACAATTTTAGGGATTGGCTGAACCATTAGACATCATAAATCTTTACTAAATTCCTAGCCATATTTTTGGGGGCTTCCACTCAACAAGAGGTGAATTGCATCTGGTTATTGTGAAATATTCAGTGGAGGTCTCTTCTAGGATGTTGCCCAAGAAAGGTTGGTATATTCATGGCCTTGGTACTTACACTGGCAATAACATTTCAATAGCCTACTAATCTCAGAAATCATACAGCTACCCACTGACCCACCCACTGCAACACTGACTGGATTTGTATTCCCCTCTACATGTTCTAGGGTGTCGTAGAAGTAGCGTCCACTATTGTGTAAGGTCACGCATAGCAAACCTGTGAGATATAAATTTACTGGTAAACTGCCATGTACTATTTGCATTTGTTGCATGCTAATTGATAAAGCAAGAAATGGATGCCCTTGTCGCAGACTCAAGCAGGTCCTCCAAATTCTTTGTCCTGGGTCAGGACAGACCCTGGCTCTGTAACCAGGACAAAAGGAGGCCAGCAAACAGCTAAGGGTACAAAAGATCCCACGTAGCCAAATAAATTCTGGAAAGAGAACAAATCTGAGGTATTACACTTTGTAATTTAAAGATGTGTTACAGAGCAGCAGTTAAGCAAGGCAGCATAGGGAGAGCTTCTGTTATTACTAGGAGACAAACTTCACAGCAAAATAATTAAAATAATTCTGGTTCTTACAACCTTTCAAAAAGTCTCACCCACATCACTGCTCAAAATCGAGATGAACAAGGATAATACCAATGAACATGCCAAACTGGACCCAGAAAACCCACAGTGTCTCAATCTTACATAAATATCAGTAGACAATTGTGGAAAACTAAGAGCTAGAGAGGCGACCTTCCCAGTGGAAGAGCACACCAATTGGCTGTCCAGAGCCACTCATTTGTATGAAAACATACATACTAGTAACATCATATGGACTGAGCAGGTTACATTTAGAAATATACATGTATATACATATATGCATATGCATATACACACATAGACATACACAAACATAACTTAAATGCAAGTGATAATAATTACTGTAAAAGAGGTCATGAATTTGAAGGAGATCATGGAGGGATATATAAGAAGGTTTCCAAGGAGGAAAGGGAAGGCAGAAATATTGATTTAATTATAATCTCAAAATTAAAACAAAATTAAAAAAGGAAAGGCAGCATGAGATTGGCACCAAAACAGATAATGCATACAGGACTGAACAGAATATGAACTTTGACAATAAATGCATAGCATCTCCCACCCGATTTTAAATAAATAGGATTAAAAACTTGCACTGGAGGAAAGATAGTCTTTTCAGTGAATGATCCTGACAAAACTGGGAGGCAAAGAGAAAATGGATGTGAAAAAGGATAATATGGGGGTGAATGAGAGCAAAAAACATGATGTAGTTGAGGGTAAATAGACTTTATGAAATCCATCAATATGTACAACAAATACTCCCCAATGAAATTAATAAAAATTAAATTTACATATGTATGTGTGTTTGCATATTCTATTTGTTTTTTAACTTTGTTTTGGCATAGTTTGTTTCAAGCCTTTAGCAACATAGCTTTTGAAACTTAACCAGTAATGGTATGAGGTGTTCTGATGACAAAATGATTGAAACTAGTTTCAACCAAAGAAAGAAAGATTAAAAAATGATATGATAAAGAAAAATGTATTGAAACAGTAGAAAGTTTTAATTAATATATTATTAAAATACATGCCTTTGTGTAAACACATATCAAACATCTGCAAAGTAAAAACTATATTAAAAAATGCAAGTTGCTAAGCTGAACTCACAAGGTAATACTAATTTCTAATGGTCCAAAGTAACCCATCTGAAAAGTTGAAACTAACATCAAGTCTAATTAATACAAATGTATCATCCTGCTTCTATTCATGTCATTGGAAATGAAAATAGCAGTATGCTTCAACTCTGCTACTTTTTGATACATACAAAAATGTTTTAGGTTATACTATATTGTGCTTTTCATGTCCATAATTGTTAAGCAATTTGTTTTTACATATTGTAAACTTTTACATATTGTAACACTTCATTTTAATAAACTTAAAAATTTGAAAAAAAGTATTAGTGCACATCATTTTTATGACTTCCCCTTCTTAAATTGTAAATGATGCTTTTTTGGTTTTTTGTTTTCTTGGTTTTTAGAGAAAGTGCTTCTCTGTAACTTTAGAGCCTGCCCTGGAACTAGCTCTTGAAGACCAGGCTGGCCTAGAACTCACAGGCTGCCTCTGCCTCCCGAGTGCTGTGATTAAAGACATGGGTCACCACCACCCAGCAATGCTTTATTTTTAAATTCAGTACAGACAGACACACAGACACACACACACACACACACACACACACACACTGTTAGACTATAGAGACACAGTTAAGTTTGTATTATAGTTTTCATCATGCAATCTTGGTGAACCCAATCCCTTAGTAATTTTCTTAAAGTCATTGATTTCCTATGGAGAACACCATGTTTTCTACAGGTAAATGTCATTTTATTTATTCCTTTCCAGTATTTATGCCACTTACTGTCTTGATATTTGCATTTGTCAAAACCTCGGTACTGTGTTGAATTCATGATTTTAGGAACAAATCATTCCATCTTATATTATTTCAGCTGCTTTAGGTCAAGTTGAAAATTCCCTTCTATTCATATTTTATGAGTTTTTGTAGTAAACGAACATTGAATTAAGTGAAGTACTCATTGTAAATGAATTTATATGACCTTGTAAATAACTGATATTTAGCTTATTGACATGTACTTACATGTTATTCAAATATAGAAGTAACTTGAATTTTTAGAACTTCTGAAATATTGCTAGTTATCTTACCTATTATTAAATTGTATTTCCTAAAATCCCTTAAAGGCTTTTAGATCTATACTACTGAAATATAATTAGTCTTTATTTTTCAATATGTATTTGTTAGGTTTGAAAATCTGTGCAATGTTGGCCTCATAAAATTAATTTTAAAATTTTTTTCTGTTATATTTTAGAAAGAAATTATGCAGAAATCCTTCCATAAATTTTAATTCTTCAAACAAAATAAATATTTCCATAATGGGTGTTTTGAAATCATGAATTCAATAACTTTCATAGCTAAAGAATTATTTAAACTATGTGTACTTATACCTTGTGACTTGTGACAGTGTGTATGTCTTGAGAAACTGTTGTGTTTTTTTTCTAAATTGTCTTATTATGTGTGTAGTTTCTTGTCGGAGTCCCCTCCTAGTAGCTGGAAGTCTGAAAGCCCTGTGGAGTGACTTCTGCTTCTTTTCTAATATAGAAGAATTGTGTTGGTGTAGGAGGGTCCTTCTGTATTTCTGTGCTTTCATTGGTTGAATAAAAAAACTGCCTCAGCCTTTTGATAGGGCAAAATCTTAGATAGGCAGGGAGGAAATAATGGAATTCTGGGATAGGGAAGGCTCTGAGAGCTGCTGCCATGAAGCTGCCAAGGTCAGACATGCTGAATGATTCCCGGTAAGACTACTACCTTGTGGTGACACACAGATAATTAGAAATGGGCTGAATCAGATGTAAGAGTTAGCCAACAAGAGGCTAGTGATAATGGGCCAGGCAATAATTAAATTAATACAATTTTCATGTGGTTATTTCAGGTATAAGCTAGCTGTGCAGCTGGCAGCTGGGAGCTGGGCGGATGGAACAAAAGGTCTGTGCTCCTCTCAAGTGCTGGGAACACAGCCCGCACCTCTTACTACATTGTGTCTTCCATCTAGCCTTTGCTAGTGTCTCAAGATACCTGTCAATTTTATTGTGTTTTCAAAGAATGTGATTGTTTCACTGGATTTACATATTTTTGATTCAGTTTTATTTCTGTTCTTAATTTTATTAAATATTAAATTGTTCCAGCCAGAAAAACTAAGCTTTTGCCATTAAAGCTTCAGCATTTTAGAAATAATTTCTTCTAATTTCTACATATTTTTCTATTTTAGTATTCTAAAACCTCCTCTTAGCAATGTCTTAACAGTGTCACACAAATTTGACATTGCATGTGCCTTTTCACTCAGATCTATGTGTCTGAAATTAACACATTGAGTGACCCTTGAGGACTATATTCTGCTGCTGTAAAACCAGTGATAACTGTCAATCAGATTCTACTGTTTGATGGTGGTAAACTGTTTTTATTTTGTGCACACCACACACCCCTACACAGTTATTAGTATGATTTTACTGTCTAGTCATCTTTCAGTTGCCTAGAGGAATGTTGAAGCTTTCAAACTCAATGTCAATTTTTATGCTTTTGACATCCATTCATGCTCATTCAGATTGGGTTAATTCATTTTGAAGGTCTGTTATTTGGTGCCTAAGCCTTTTCTTGTCTCAGAGAACCAAGGTATTCATCATTATATCATCTTGTAGATGGTGGAGAAAATTGCTACAGACTTTTCTTTCTTTTAAAATTTTTGTTCAGAAATCAGCTTGTGAGCCTTCTATTGCAGTTTCAGTACACCCCCCTTTCCTTTTGTTCTGGACATTAGTGTTTTAACTATCATATGCTGAAGAAATGTCTTTCCTGGTCCTTTTATTTGGTGCTTTGTGTGCTTCTTTTGTCCTTATAGTTATGTCTTTCTTTAGTTTGAAAAAGTTTTCTTTTATGATCTTGTTGAAGATCTGATCCTGTGACCTGAGAGTCTTCTGAGCTATAAATTTAATTTAAAGATTTGCTATTTCCACAGTGTCCCAAAATTCCTGCATGTTCTCTTGTGTGACTTTGAAATTTTAATATTTTTATGTGATCCACTTCCTCTATTTTATCTTTGAGCCTCAATATTCTTTCTTCTTCTTGACTCTGACACTTGTAACACTTTCCCTTGAGTTTCCTAATTGGACTATTAAGTTTTTCAATTTCAATTTTATCTTATTCCAAGTTTCCAAAAATATTTTTTCTCTTTATTGAACTCAGTTTTAAGATCCTGAATGGTCTACAGAATTTAAATCAGCATATGTACATGTTTTTAGAGATGACTGCTTGGTGACTTGAAAGCAGAGGGTTCATTCCTTGGGACTAGTAATTCTACTTCGCTCAACAAACCTAGAAAAATAATTCAGGTCTTGTTTGAGCAGTCATGTTGCTAATATTTCATAGTTTTTGCTTTCATGTCATTTCTAGGAAACAAGTATGTACCTATTGCTAAAGACATCACATGTTGGACAGAGAAATTGTTGTAATTAAGCTGGGTACAACCTCAAAGCCTCCTCCCTGAGGATTAGCTTACATAGTACTTGAAGTTACAATGTAATCTGCCAAGGGAGAAAAACAGCTAAAACATCTTAAAGCTACAACTTTGACCAACATGGCAAGATATCCATAAATATTCAGTAGTGGCACCCATATCTAAGCAGTAAACAAAAATTATCTAATTGTACTTAAGACCTGCTCAGTTCATGCTTTGTCTCTAAATCTAATCAATTACCCATAGCTACTGAAGTCATAGCACCTACAGGATAAACTACTACTGCCATTTTCCTAAACTAATAATCTGCAACTGCATTATTAATGCTTATCTGTATACCCACAGATAAGTGTGGCTTTCACCACTCATTAAAGAATCTTTTTGCGCTGAATGAAGAGCATTACAGAAAGTCACAATTGGTCAAAATGCAGAGAACAACTGGCTGTGGGGAGCCCAGCTCAAATTGGTACATTTACAACACAGCTCCTACAAATAAGGTTCAGAGAGCATTGTTGAAGAGGGAGTGGAAAAATCTGTAAAAGCCAGAGGACCAGGATGTCTGTTGTAAGACTGTATCTTCTACATACAGGAAGGAAGCTGAACATATGAATTCTTAACAATATGGTTTCTCAAACAAGGCCTGAACAATTCCAACACCAGTTTTAATGTGAGAACAGATGGGAAATCTTACAAGTTTCAACTTCTTGATAAAGAGAAACAAGAAATTAGTGACTGATAAGGGAGGGAAAAGTCAGTCCTTCCCAGTGCAGATCCCTGTAGTTGGTTATCTAATAGTGCAGCTAGTGTGGGCTTGATGCTGCGGCCTGTTGTGGGATCCCCGCTTCCCAGGGGGCAGGGGTTGAGAAAAAGTGGACTCTGAGAGATTCCAATACAGAAGCTTTTTATTTTAAGAAGGTCAGGGTTTTTATGGGGTTAGGGAAATTAAACTGCTGAGGAATGTTTTTGGTTGGTCCTTTGAAATTGGTGGTCACTTGTTGGCATGTTGTGATTGGTTAGGAGTGTGCATCATTAATTACTGTGCTTTTGGTCTGCTAACAGGTTGTTTTGGCCAATTTTGC
>JAQHUG010000042.1:2859847-2903634 GCA_028555095.1 Dicrostonyx torquatus | reverse complement strand
CTAACCTTTGTCAACACCCTGTTCCTCTGTCAAGGTTACACTATCAGAAAGGGAGGAATGACCTTGCAGTAGGGAAAACAAACCTCTCATTTCTTCATCAGAAATAGGTAGAAACTGTTTGAGCCAATTAACAATGTCACATAATTTCTAGATCATCAATAGTAAGGACAGCACCTATTTCTTCGAAAAGATCCCACCCACAAAGGGTGCAAGAGGGAGGCATCTGACACAATAGGGCGGAATCTGCTTTAGTGTCTGTCTAATTCCTTCTAATAAACTGGGTTAACAGTGGTCTTAGTGGTGGAGTTGCCACCCACCCCAGTAATGGTGGGGCCATCCTTGAACTTCCAATATGGGAAGGCTTTGGCATCACTGAGCAAGATGATGGTGGCACTGGCCTCGGTGTCTACCAATACCTTAATGGGTTTACCATCTAGAAAAATAGTCATTGTGGGAGAGTGAGGAAAAATGAGGAGGGTCCAAAAGACTTTTGAGTTTGTTGGATCAATGTTTCCTCTTACTTGCAGTCTGATAGTTGACCCATTTGGAGTTTAAAGTCTGTTGTTGGGAGCTTCTACAGTCTTGTGACCAATGATAGCCCTTTTGGCATTTAGGGCATTTGGTCTTTGGATAAGCCCTGGAACAATCCCTACGTATGTAGCCAGACTGTCCACATTCCCAGCAAATATGGTCTAGCAGGGCAGAATTATCATCCTTATCAAGTGTAGTGTTAACCAAGGCATTGATGAAACCATAAGTGCCGAAAAAGGCTTGTTCTGTGCTGTCGGGGGCCACTTGTTTCCCGGCTGCCTAGACTCAAAATAACCACACAGAAATTGTATTAATTAAACCACTGTTTGGCCTATTAGCTCTAGCTTCTTATTGGCTTGCTCTTATATCTTTATTTAACCCATTTCTATTATTTTATACTTTCCCAAGAGGCTCATGGTTTACTGGCAAGGTTCTGGCATGTCTGTCGCCAGTGGGGCTACATGGCATCTCAAGACTACTCCTTCTTTCTCTCATTCACTTTAGTTTCCCTGTCTAGCTTTACTCTGTACTATCACAGGCCAATACAACTTCTTTAGACATTAACCAATAAAAGCAACATATATACAGAAGGACATCCCATACCAGTTCTGTGTGTCAATATTAAGAGTGGCTAATACCCACTTATGAATATTCTCATTTCTAACAGGTTCAATGGCATTGTAGATGACAGCGTTGAGCCCCTGTTATTATCCTTGGTAGGGCTAGATGGGACACACTTTTCAACAGTATTGGTGACACAGGCCAAAAATTCAGGAAATGGTTCCGCAAATGATTGTGAAATTTTTCCACGAAAATTCAGGAAATGGCTGCTGGACAAAATTGTGGAAATAATCTACAGTGTTGTGGGGTGTACAATGTTTGTGGGCCTTGAAGGCTAGGTCAGACACTTACAGGTAATAGGCATGGATTGTGATACAGAATTAGTATATTGTCCACGGCCAGTAAGTATGTCAAGAGTGACATTGAGTCCAAATTGTACGTTTGTACAGGCTTGTGTCTCTGCTGTATCATCATAGGTTGAGCATCACTGGAGGAAAACTGAGGGGTCAAGAACAGTCTTTAACATAGTGTACCAATGTTAATGGATTTGAAGCTGCATGGCCCATTGTCTGAGTGCCTGTTCAAAATAAAAGGAACCAGGGCCAGACTTATTAGCTACATTCTAATTAAGGCCAAATCTGTAAGTGGAGGAGGGACCCAAGACTGAGTGACAGCACTGGGGCCCACGTTGACAGGGAAGGCAAAAGGATTGGTTGGGGTAGCTGTTGGCAGGAGGCAATTGCAGGTCATGCTGAGGGGGAAATTTAGGTACAGGTGACACTTCCGGGGGCCTACTTCCAGCCTCCATAGGGGCAGAGGGCTAAATGTCTTCCCAATGATAGACAAACTCAGTGGGGCAAGATACCTTGGGGAACAAGGAGCAGGAAATTTTATGTGGTGGCTCCATCGTGTCCCATGCTGAGAATTCATGATATGGCAGAGGGGCCTTCAATGAGAGGGAGGACTTCTTTTGCACAAAGTTGCCTATAACAGGGTATAGAGGAAAGGGTCAAGCTATTGGCAGTAGCTGCCATCTGTGGAGAATGTTCTAATTCTGGAAGGATAGGGGATCCAACCACAATCAAACAGCCACAGTCTTCCCATGAATTAAGAGATTGACCACCACCCTAATGGCCTTTAATAAGTGAGCACATAACCTGATTAGTTGAGAAGAGAGACTAGAAGAGGAAGTTCAATAGTCCACACTCTGAAGAGAGGTTGGGACTTCCTGTAAAGCAAGGGAGCCTTCAGACAATCTCAGAGAGTGGCCCTGGGCAAAAGTTGCCTGTTGCTCCCAGGCCATGAGGGAATCAGCATGAAGACAGTGACTGGAGGAATAGAAAAGAAGTATTCAATAACTGAGTATGCTGGTTATAGTGAGGGACTTCTATAGTTTGTTAGGCCACAGCCGTATGCTCACACAGTGTCTCCTTGCAAAAAGGACCCATCAGAGGGTTCTTTATGGGTTTTACCTCCTGGATGGTCAGCTATTGTGTGGAGGTACCTGGACGAAATGAGCAATGATGGTGAGTTCCAAACCAGGAAGACAAACGGGAAAGAAAAAAAAAAGTAAGGATAGGAAAGAAAGCTCCAAATCACCAAGGGCTTAGAAAACTAAAATAGGGGTCAACTCACCTAAAACAGCTGAAGGGGGCAAACTCAAGAGGCTTGTGGAGAGTCAAGACAGGGACAGCAGAGTAGGGAAATTAAGATGCTGCTGGAACGTTTTTGGTTGGTCTTTTTGCAACTTTCAGTGGCTGCTAGCGTGTTGTGATTGTCTAGGAGTGCACGACATTAGTTACCATGCTTTTGTTCTCTTGACAGGTGTTTTGGCAAATTTTGATTATTCATTTTGAGTTTACATGTGCTTGTTTGTGCTTGCACTATTGCTCTGCCTCAAGATATCAAGTGGCCATCCCTAAAGTATATACATATGAGCAACACTAAATGAACCAAAGAGTCTGGAGTGTGTATGTGCATGTGCATGTGTGTGTGGGTGTTCACGTGTGTGGGGGTGTGCATTTGTGTGTGTCTGTGTAACAGTAATAAAGAAAAAGAGGCCATGTTTTGAGGAGTTGAGAGGAGTGGGGAGCACAAGAGAGTTAGGTTAGAGGAGTTGAGTGGTTAATTAATATGGTATAAACAAATGAGTTTTTAAAAAAAATTGTAAAAAATTTTAAAAGATTGTTTTCTTTGCCATTAGTTTTCTAAGCTCTTCTATAGTGTTGGTTGCTATTGTTTTCTTTCTTTCTTTCTTCCGTTTTTTTGTTTTGTTTTGTTTTACTTTGTTTTGATTATTTCAAGACAGAATTTTTCTGGTTATCCTGGAACTCACACTGTAAGCCAGGCTGGCCTCAAAGTCATTGAGACTAGTTTGCTATGCCTCCCTAGTGTTGGGATTAAAAGCATGCACCACCACCACCAGGACTAATTTCTTATGTATCCTAAGTTGGCTTCATGAAGCTTTTTAAATGTATAGGTTATTTCTTTAGCAAAATCTGAAAATTGTGAATATATTAATACTCTAAGTACCTATTCAAATCTAAGCATTTGCTTTTTTTCTTTTAGAATTGATATATTTGCAAAAGGCAACAGGTTCTTGATGCTGGTAAGGGTTTTTGGTTGGCAGTTATCCAGCTTGTTTATTTGATTAATTGGTTGGTTGGTTGGTTGGGTTGGTTTGGTTTGGTTTGGTTTGGAGTCTATTTTCATTTTTTATTCATGTTAAACAATGTCTTTTATCTTCAATTTAACCACATCGCTTTCTTTTCTCTTGAGACCATTAATTGAGAATTTTTACTTTAAACATTTATTATACTGTGTCTCTCATGTTGTAGAGTGGAGGCACACTTGCCATATGTATATGTAAAGGTCTCATGACAACTTTGTGCATGAAGTCAGTTTTCTCCTTCCATATATACATGGGTTTCATGTTTGGAACTCAGTGCCTCAGGTTTGGCAGCAAGGGACTTTACATTCTGAGAAAACTCACCTTTCTCTACTCATTGAATTTTAAAATTAAATTGTTTGAAATTTTTCATTTAAAAAAATCCCAGTTGTCTCATTTTTATATCTTTATAGCAAGACTTTATCTTTTCAATTATTTTAAATGTGTAGCTTTGTTGCTTTGTTTTGCTCATTTATTAAAACTGTTTAACCCAGGCTACTCTTATATTTATGCTTGTCCTGCCTCTCTAGTGCCAATTCTGGAAATGCTGGCACACTCTGCCACCTTTGGCTGTCCAGATGTGGTTTTAATAGCTTATGGAAGCAGATTTATAATGGATTTTAAGTGTATTTTTTTCCAGATAAATCTAAAACCTTTGTAAAATCTATGTTATCATTTATTTCTTGTCCTTGTCAATGGTGCTTGAGATCTCTTTGGTACTTAGCAAGATGAAGGGCTTTCTCTGTGTGCCTGAAATTTATGGATACTGTATTATGAGACTCTGAAGCTTTTACTAAACTTTGTTAACAGCTTTTTTCTGACTTGATTCTGGCAGATGAAATGGCAATCTTTCTTTTTTATTGTTATCTAGTCTTATAAATTAGGTCTCCCCACTTTCCCTCACTGTTGATACTGAAGCTGAGAATTCTAAATTATTCTTTGAAGTCAGGAATATTATGTCTCCAAAGCATGTCCTGCACACGCATTAGTAGCTGGGTGGATGGGACTAGTAGAAATGCCTTGTCATCATTCATCAATTAATTTCAATAAGCACCATGGACTTGAATTATTAGCTTCCTGATTGAAAAAACAAAAAAAAAGTGGAAAAAAAGGATCTCTGTGATTAAGAGCATTGACTGTTCTTTCGAGGACCCAAGTTCAATCTCCAGCATCCACGTGGCTGCATATACCTGTCTGACACTCTTGTCTGAAGAGATTCATTGCACTCTTCTGGCTTCTATAAGCACAGGGCATGAACATGGTTATTTTACACCAAATCTCAATGATTCGATTTTACCAATAAAGATTCAAAGTCAATGCTGAAATCAAAGCCTACTGGCTCATAGAAGCAGAGAAAGCACCTAACTGACCTTCCTCCTCCACCGACATACCAGAAAGAGCTTTCTCCTACACATTCTCAAACAAAACTTCTCAAACAATATGTCCTCTTTTCTACTTCTTGTGCCTCTCTATATCCATTCTCCTGACTCCCTCTTACTTTCTATGCTTTTCTTTCCTGTCAACTGGTTGCTTCACTTCTTAACCTATGGTTGGATTTATTCAACCCCATTTTCACTATTCAAGCAGAAAGTTCTTGGGTTAAAAAATGTGTGCTAGGGCAAGCCGCACCAAAACTAAAAACATTTTTTTTTCCAGTAGATAATGCAATCTCAGGGTTCACTGTGTGATCAAATATTCTGCAACACATGAGCACAAACAGGCATGTATGTAGGCAAAATACCTATATACATAAAAATTAATGAGTTAATTAAATGAAAAAAATGATGCCATTGCTATTTATGTGAGTAGAACAGCAGACTTTCTATGTGTTTCCCACCTGACAGATGTTCCCCATCCTGATGAGAATACAGCCAGAGTTCTTCTCTGTATGGATACAGCACGGGTATCTTCAGACTTTTCTGATGGTGCTACAGTTTAGACTCTCTCTTCACGTTTTTCTGGTTTCAGCATGGTGTACCATTCTGCTGCCCACTGAGTGTACTAATTTTGGGGGGTGTCAAATTGTAACTGGCTGTGGTATAAAAGCTATTTTTTACAAATTTTAGTATTAAGCTAGAGAATTCAGACTTCTATTGAGAAAGACAAAAATGAGGAGTGTATGTGTGACTCCATTCACTTTTAATTGGCTGAGATAAAATAAGCATTATTCAAAACAAAATAGCTCAAGGAATCCAACAGCTTGATGTTTTTCATCTAATCCAAAGATCTCTAGATGCTATATGTGCTCTCAAGGAACTTTTATGTCCTTTAATTCTTTAAATATTATTTATTTTCTATGTCTTGCTTGTATGTGTGTCTGTGTGCCTTGTACACAGAGTTCAGAAGAGAGCATCAGATCCTGTGGGACTATAGTTAGAGTTGATTGTGAGCTACCATGTAGGTGATTGGAATTTAAACAAGATCTTCTGAAAAACCAACCAGTTCATAACCACTGAGTCATTTCTCAGTGATTTACTTTTTTTTATAATGACCATAACTGTTAATCTTTAAGAATCCTGATAAGTAGGGAATGTGCATATACTCCATCTTTACAGAACAGGAAATAACTTCTAAAGTATTCTTAACAAAACTGTCAGAAAACACAAGGCCAAGGATGTGAGTTTGTGATCAGAAAATTGAGTGTTTGATACCCAACTGCAACCCCCTTTGTATCTGTGAATACAGGATAACTCGTGACTCACTAAAGTGTCAGTGTCTTCATATCCAAAAGAAGAGCCAATACTATGACAGATGTTATAGGATTGCTGTAAACAGTGAGTGAAAGATGCATGTGAAAGCTTTGTCATCATGCCTGTCGCTGCTTCAGTGATACAAAAAGTTGGGAGCAGACTGACATTTCGCTGTTCTTCTTAATCTCAGGGAAGGGAAGATATTGAAGTCACATCTGCTTGCCAGTGGAAGACTTCCGGGAAAATACATGAGTGCTTTGGCTACAGAGGTAGCAAGACAGTCTGCATCTATGGGACAGGTGCAGTGGAATATGCCAGGTTTGCACAGTAATGTTTATTAGAAGAAATCAGCAATCTTTGAATTTATGAAAAAAACTGTGGAAATGTCACATGTTCTTTATAAATATTATGATTTAAAAGGTTGTTAACATGTCACAGCCCACCAGAGGAACATGAAAGGACCTAAAAAGAAGTTAGCAGCCAAATTTTTCCCTATCATATCCATGCCTCACTCATAACCTCCTGAACTGTAAAATATTATTGGTAAAGGCTGATACTGTCTAAATACTCACATCTTATGTATATCTGACTTTGCAAACAAAGTTTGTGTGTCTTCTTATTAATGTTTAAAATTATCCACAAAATATACATATAGGGCCATATTGCTGAGCATGCATGTTACTAGAACAAATGCAAAGCAGCATCCCAGTGTCATACCAATCTAAAAATATTCTTTGACTTTTGTAACCATGTAAATCACATGTCAAGGTCTGCTCTTGTACACTTCTTTAGTTATGTTTTGGGACTTGGTGCTCAGAACTCTTTATTCTGCAGGAGGATCTGCCAATTTTTACATGGAAAGCACACAAAATAATTGGGCCACCATTGTGGTATGAGCTTCTCTTTTGTGTCCTGCCATTGATATGTATCTTCTTCGGGGAATAAGAAAAAGAAACAAAACACTTTCATTTATGTGTTTATTTGTTTAGTCCTCCAATGAAGGCTCCTGCTGTTATAAAAAAAAACAAAAACAAAAAACCTTGAAGAAACCTTAAAGACTCAGACTCACTTCCAAAGTCTTGATACAGTGCATCCAGTTGATAGCTTAAGCATTATTTGTAAAAGGCAGAACCTAGAAACAACCTAGATACCCTTCAACCAAAAAAAGAATCAAGAAAATGTGGCACATTTATACATTAGAGTACTACTCGGTGGTTAAAAATAAAATGACATCTTGAATTTTGCATGTAAATGGATGGAACTAGAAAACACTATACTGAGAGAGTCAACACAGACCCCAAAAGATGAATATGGTATGTACTTACTCAAAAGTAAATACTAGCTATAAACAAAGAGCATTGAGTCTATAGTTCCTGATCCTAGAGAAGTTAAGTAACAAAGTGAACCCTAAGAAAAACGTATATAGATCTACCTGGAAAGTCAAAATAAACAAGATCACCTGACAAAATTTGGAACATAGGGGTGGGGAGAGAAGGTAGGGTGGTAAGGGAAGAGGAGGTAAAAAAAGGAGGGAGAGGAGAACTTGAGGGAATGGGATAGTCAAGGTGGAGGAAGGACAGAGATGAGAGCAAGGAAAGAGATATCCTGATTGAGGGAGCCATTATGGGGTTAGCAAGAAACCTGGCTCTAGAGAAATTCCCAGGAATTCACAAGGATGATTCCAGATAAGATCCTAAGCAATAGAGGAAAGGGTGCCTGAACTGGCTTTGCCCTGTACTCAGACTGATAAATATCTTAAATATCACCATAAAAACTATCATCCAGTAACTGATGGAAACAGAGGCTGAGACCCATGCCAGAGCACTGGACTGAGCTCCCAAAGGCCATTTAAAAATTGGGAGGAATGAGAATATGAGCAAAGAGGTCAAGACCAAGATGGCATATCCACTGAAACAGTCTACCTGAGCTAATGGGAGTTCACCAACACCAGTTGGACTGGGAAGGAACAAGCATAGGACCAAACTAGTCCCTCTGAATGTGGTTGACAGTTGCATGGCTGGGGGAGACTGAAAGCCCACTTGCAGTGGCACAGGGATTTATCCCTACTGCTTGTACTGGCTTTTTGGGAACCTATTCTCTTTAGATGTATACCTTGCTCAGTCTTGATATAGTAGGGAGGGCCTTGGACCTTCTTCAAAACAATGTGCCTTACCCTCTCTGAAGAGTGGATGGGGGTGTGGTGGGAGGTATGTGGAAGAAATGGGAGGAAGGAAGGGATTGGAAACTTGGATTGGTATGTATAATGAAAAAGTTTGTTTTCTTTTTTAAAAAATTTAAAATGAACATTTAAATTAAAAAGAAACCAAAGAGAAGGGATTACACAGAGGATTATCCAGGGGTAACACATTCTTCCAGTCTAGAAAACATTTCTAGGCAACTGAACAGTGTGGTACGGAGACCATTTAATCACTTACAGAATACAGGTTTAAGTGATTATCAAACAGCATGTTTCCCCACAGCATATACTTCTAATTTTATCACTGAGAAGTTTCAGTCAGTAGATGCTTAAAATTCCATTGGAAAAATGGACATGAATATTGAGTAGAGGGATCAAGGCTGTAACCGCCATGGGAGGGATGAAATCTTTCAATCATAGACTGTCAGTAATGGAGACAGAAATTCCTTTAATTAAAAGTATTAATTAGGAAACAGACATAAAGCTATAGAATTTCTACTAAAACTGTCATTGCTTTGACATTTCCATGACCAGAACCCAGGAAAGCTACAAAAATATACTATATGTTAAAATCAAGCTCATGGTCTTGGACATATTTCCAAAGAATACATTAAATTACAAAAATTCTACAGACATCACTGGACTAAATTACCTGAAATAAGGATAGGACACAGGGTTAGAACTTTAGGCAGCAATTAGATAATAATAAATTAAGTATTAAATATATCAATTAAAACATAAGATACGCGATGATGGTTAATTATAAATTATATAATGTCTGTTCACTTGGATGTTATATAATAAGCAAAATATTGATCACATAGATGATACTCTTGTCATAATTTGTGAATCTGGAAGTGTGACGATGCATGACTCCACCAGGCACTAACATCAACGTGGTATCTACGTGAATTAAACAACTGCATTTCATTGTATAAACAATCTCAGTCTAAATTAATCTCAGTCTAAACTGCATCAAAAGCCAGGTAAAGGGTGGATAGACCCAGAAAACAAGAGTTCACTCTGTATCAACATTAACACTAACTAGCAGGAGCACCAAATATTTTAGTTCAAGTACTTAATTACTGAGTAAGATTACTTCTCAGACTTTAAGAAAATTAGGTACTTTACTAAGGTGGAAAGTTTAGTAAATAAGAAATACTTAATGCAAAATATTTGCTGCAAACCTTTTAAAGGTTACTCTAATATATGTGACCAAATCACATTTTTTTTCCATTTCTAAGTTACTCCTCTGGTTTATGACAGAATCTTAGATTTTAATTGTGCTGTTCTGACCCAATATGTGATCAATAAATGATCATTTCCTTAAGGGTTTCTAAAACAAAGTTTGGAACTTTTTATTTTCTTATTTAAATGTATTTATTATAGCTATGAAGGACTTGTTCTCACTTTAAGTATAATTCTTTCATCTGATTCACATGTAAAAACCTTGTATAGAGTGGTAAGTTCGGAAAATTTTCTCATTCACCCCCTATTCTCACTCATCTTTTGATCTCTGAAATTGGGTTGGTATCTAAGATATATTGAAATTTTCTTTCTAGAACCAGATCACCATAACACATCTTTCAATGACTGCTTTAGAAATTGAGCCAATGATTTTTGTCCTTACTAATATCAGCTTTTCTGTGATTTCTATGGAAGGCTGCTTTATGGACCTGAAGATTTCTTATGAAAGTAACTTGAGTGAGTTAGTTTTGTTTTGTCTTCTTTTTAGCATGCCCATTGTATGTGATGATTAAGTTATTTTTACTGTACTAACTCCAAGTAGATGAGAAATGATTGATGAATTTTATCTCATTCTCTATTTGCCAAGTTATGAAATAGCAGAACTACTTCCAATAAAAAGGAATGATTCCTAAATAATTTAATAAAGAGATGATATGTGGGTTAGTATTTTTTTTTTACTATATGCTCTTTGGGGACCTGTCTCCCAGTTTCCTAATAAATACTTACTTTTAGTTATAAATTCCCTGCCTTAGTTTGGCTTGTTCCTAGCCATATTTTCTTAAATTATCCCATCTATCTTTTGCCTCTGAGCTTTTTCTTTTCTCTATTTCTGTATATCTTTTCTTTCCTTCTTAGTCCGTGTCTGGCTCTGTGCCTGGCGCCTTCTTTTCTCACTCCTTCATAGTCTCTTCCCAGATCTCTTCTCCTATTTACTCTCTCTGCCTGTCAGTCCTGACTACCTCTCTCTCCTGTATAGCTATTGGATGTTCAGCTCTTTACTAGATGAATCAAGGGTTTTAGACAGGCTAAAATAACAAAGTTTCACAAAGTTAAAAAAATGTAACATAAAAGAATGCAACACATCTTTTCATCAAACCAAAGGATAAGCCACAGCTATTAGAATAATTTGTTCTTCATTATATTTAACTTTCACCTGTTTATCAGTTTGTTTACTGCTTGTGAGTTGTTTTAAAACATGAATTGACTCATGGAACTTGTGCCAGGATTGTTAGCCTTGGATAGTAAATTCCAAAGTGATGGTATATGACTGCCCAATGTTCTCTGCACAACAACTAATAAAGTATGCAAATCCATTGCCTAAATATTTTCATGGTGATAAATTTTACTGACTCTTTTTAATAGCCTAGCCTGTTTCAATTGTAAAATGGAAATGTCAGTATCAGTAGACTTCACAATATACCCTTCTGTGTTTGGAAAGAAAATTCATATTTGAAATGTTTTTGAAATTTACATAAAATTTTCTAAAATTATATTACTTTTTGAGGAAAAATCTAAATGCTGTTGAGTGCAGAGTAACTGTAAGATGAATACTCTATTAATATCCAATGAATGACTCAAGATTTTAATCATGAGGACATATTCAATTTAATATTCATTCCTTTAAAATCTTGAAGATTAAATTACATTTAAAGTTATTGTACCTTCTTAAGGACACAAATATTGAACCCCAATAAGTATACAACTCTTCAGACTAACATGGTACTTATATTCACAGTTTCTGGTTATTGTTAAAGTCATGGCTCATGTCTGTAACCCCAGTTCTTGAGAGCTGAACACAGAAGAGTCAGGAGTCTAAGAGGTCACTGCTAACACTGAGCAGGATGCCAATCTGGCTACAAAAGACTTTGTATTGGTGACAGATATCAAAAATCATGTAGACACAATAAAAGACAGCATTAAATTATAGAATAAAGTAGATAGTAATAAATTGTATTCCAGTGTATTTAGGTATAGTTTTTGGAAATGTTACATTACCATTTCTGAAATGAATTCATTTTAGGAAACAATATTTCTTATTATTGTTCAGTGTATCATATATATTGCACTTTTTATTTTTTTCTCTACTCCCCTCTCTTCCTTATGTTTTACCACTGAGGACTTAATTTTTAAAATTTATCTAGCTTTTAACATGTATGTAAGTTTATGTGTCTAAGTGGTGTGGGTATGTGCAGGCATATATCAAGACCAGAAAAGGATGTCAGATCCACTAGAGCTGGAGTGCTCAGCAGTGGTGACCCTCTCTATGTGAATACTGGGAAGTGAACTCAGGTCCTTGTCGATAACAGCAGTTTCTGCATCATCTGTGCCATGTCAAGAACTCCCAAAGACCAATATTTTTATTTCTAGTCATCTCAGAGCATGAAAATGAATTTATTACAATTATTATGCCCTCAGAAAAATATCTGCTTCAAAAATTTCAAGACAAACACAACTTTAAGGACTGTACAAAATATATATTTATAAATATAAATATAAGAGTAGCATTACTCAATTTGGGATTGAAATGGAATGGGTTAACAGCAGCGGTAACGCTAGGACTCCCCCTTCTCCCAAGCCCAAAATAGGGACATCTGCCAAGATTTCCTGCTAGCCTAAGCAGGATAATGCCAGGTGGCTTGGTATCTTTAAAGCAAGACCGCTCAGACCCATGGCAACAGTAGGCCTATAGTCTGAAGGTCAGGCCTAGCTAACAAAGAGATAAAGGATGAATAGAGAAAACTAGATGTAACTAGACAAGGTCAAACTGACATAACTGAACTTTTCCTCGCCTCAAAGTAGCTAATAGAAACTGTATAATCTGTTTTTATAGAATATAAATACTGACTCTAGGCTGTAAACGGCATGCTCAGTTCAGGGCATCCTCAGTTCTGAGACATTAAACCCTCTTGCAATTGCATCCAGCTGGCTGGCCTGATGTTTTGCGTCTTGACGGTGTGTTGAAGGCACCCAGGTCTCTGGGGTCTTTCAGGATATAGTATCATATAAGTGCAATGTCATATCAAAGACAATATTATTGAATTTCTTTGCAAATGACAGTCCATGAAAAATAAAATATTTTACCATTCTGAGTAAGAATGTAGCATGTTTATAGTTAACTTAGAACATGGAAAATACATAGATTATTTTAATGTCAGGTTCTTAAATTACACTGCAAATAAGAAATGCTCTGGGAAAGGCTGCATGGAATTTCTCATTCTGCTAGGGCAGCTCCCCTGAAGATATGCTTGGTTGCAACTTTCCAATTGGTGAATCTAAGAATGTTCTAGCTTCTGGGAAGTCTTTCTTTTTCCTTCTGGAAACAATTTTGCCTTTCTTCTTTCTTGGAAATTAGCCTCTCTCTCCTTAAGATTGATGTTCAAACTAGGCAGGATGGCATGTGTCTGGAGTCCTAGCACTCAGAAGACTGATTCTGTAGGATTCAGAGCTTGAAGACAAATTCAACTACATGGCACGATTCAGTTTTTAAAAAGACAACTTCAACTACATGGTATTGATTCAGTTTTTAAGAAATTAGTTATTTACAGATTTTTGAAAATTTCCAAGCAGGGACTTCTACATGAAGGCTTGTGCAATTATATTTGTCTATAACTTTCTGAACTCAGTCAAAATCTGTTAGTGAAGAGTCATAAAAATTCTATGTTGTGAGCATTTCATTTTTATCATTTGCCTTTTATTTTATTTAACTTTTAATGTTTTTAATTTTTCTGTAGTCAGAGGAATAAGCAGGTGAAACTGTGACATATTCACTACAGTGTCAACTACAGTACACCAAGATTGTTCAGTAAATACCACTAAAAGGAAGAGGTAAAGAAGGTACATAAATGAGCTGGTCTTTAGGAACTCTCATGCTAAGTTGACATAACACAGTCCTATGAAGTTTTCCCATGTGGACATGAAAATCTGAGCTTGATGATAAGAGGTAAAGGCATTGTCTGTTGACACTGCATACACAGAGCCCAGGCTGTAAGGGCAACTAGCTTAACACTGTGAATAGCATTGCTTGTTAGTCTTGGTTGTGTTTTTGATGGGTCAGAACTAGTTATAGGACTGGAAATCTTGGCAACAAAGACATCCTTATACATTGAGATAATCATTTAAAGCAACATTTCTTTCACAAGAAAAGGGTGAGTGAGAATAGCAAATAACAGAGCAGGTGCACATGGTTATTTAGATAAGTTAAATTCAATGTGTATTCTAGACCAACATGGTCTTCATTATTTTTACCTGTTAGAAGTAAGCAGCAGAGTAAATAGTTTCTCAATTCAATCTCAGAGGCAAGAAAGTTTTTGAGGAAGAATTTCACATCGAGCGGTCAGATTTTGATGGCATGGAGTTGGGAATTCACAATTAATTTAATTTGCTGGTTTAATTGCTAAACTGAAATCTTAAACACACATATATGCAAAGAAGGAGCAAAAATTAGAGAAGTTCAAGAATAAAAAACAACAAATGGAAATATTTAAATTTCAATGTTTTTTCTTTTATACCATTTTATAATCATAGTAATAGGAAAATGAAAAATAACAATGGAAAATTTTCAATATTAAAACAAAGGTAAATCCTTTATAAACAAGCAATTTCCTTTATTACCTTTGGAATGAATTTATCTTATTTCCCAAGAGCTTGCATCATACTATGCATTGTCTAAGATATTTGAATCCAGACACTTTCTGATCCTGAGTGCCTTGGTTCATTCAAGAGTTTCCTTCACTGTCCTGTTTTTCATACACACCTACCAGAGAAATATGCAGTGTCTTACTAAATAATGGAAAATGAAGTAATAGATATTAATATTGGGACTAAAAAATTTAATTTCAAACAATAATTTTCATGATTTCAAAAAGTTTTAAAATATACCAAGTTGGTGAAAGTTCTTGAATCTTTAACCAGGATTATTAAGCATATTTTTAGGATTTCTGAGTTATCTATTGTAGAAGGAGAAACTGCTTGTTTGGTAGTTTGATTTCTGGCCTCCTGACTAGCTTAGATCAGAAATAATAACACATATATTGTATTAATAAAGCACTGCTTGGCCCATTAGCTCTAGCTTCTTATTGGCTAACTCTAACATGTTAATTTAACCCAAATTCATTAATCTGTATATCAGCATGAGGTCATGGCCTACCAACAAAGTTTCAGCACATCTATCTCTGCAGGTTGATCCATGGCGTCCACCTGAAAGCCTAGCTTTCCCCACCTAGTTCTGTTCTTCCCTGTCATAGGCTTGCAAAGCAGTTCTTTATTCACTAACCAATAAAAGCAACATATGGCACAAGGACCTCCCACAGCAATCTATCACATTTTTATTTTAATATTGTATTTTCAGTTTAAGTATTGGAGATAGAAAAAATAAAAATATAACTTATTAATGTCTTGGAAATGTTTATACTCTACTTCCCAATAGATGTTGCATTTAGCATACTCAGAAGAATAACTAAAAAATTTATACTCCATTCCAGTCTTATGGACAGGTTAAAAGAACATTGAATCCAACCTAACATATAATGCCAAATCTTGATTTGTGGATATTTTCTCTTTTATTATGATATTTTAGTATTGCTCTGTCCTTTACCTGCCTTCTAATTGCAGATTACCTTGAAACCTCAGCCCATATAATAACCCTTTTCTTTCTTGCTGTTTTATCTTTGTTCTTCTTCCTCTTCACTTTTTCACAGATAACCAAATATGTGTCTTTTGAGAGGCAAATAATCTCTTCTTTAACATTGATTGCTGTAATATTTTAACATTTTTACAAATTTCATGATTCATGAGAAGAGAGTGGAAATATTCACCTGGTGAAGTTTACAGATGTGGAAATATCTATATATTAATAATTTCTGCTATTAAATAGTGTATTTTGATAGTTAGCAGCTATATTTATTTGGTAACAGGTTAGTGTAGTTTCTACTGTAAGGTCTATGACCTCTCCAACCATGGGTAATTAGCTAGATTTACAGTGTTAAACATGAGTTCTCTACTATTGAACAGGCCGGGGCTTAAGTTATATTGTGTAGCAGTTCCTTCTGAGGTTAAAACCTTCCATCTTAGAGGGGAAACATCTTAAGACAAAAGGGTAAAGGGAAGTGAAACAATGTGACATTTTTAGGATAGGATGTTTACAAGAAGATGAAACACTCTATTAAGACAGAATGCTAGCAACTCAAAATAGCTTCTTCAGGAACTTCCTGAAACTGTCAAGAATCACTTGGAATCTCGCTCAAGAAACAGAGACTAGCCAATCAGCCTGTAGGAAGCAGGGACCAAACAACCTAAAATAAGCACAGATTGTGTGTGTGTGTGTATATGTGTGTGTGTGTGTGTGTGTGTGAGCGGTGTATCTTTTTCCTTGGCAGCTGTGCAGAATCTTCTGTCCTAGTGCTCAGAAAGTGAAGACAGACAGATGCCAAGGAATCACTGGCAGATGTACTAGTCTGATCCACCAGTTCTAGGTCAAAGAAAGTCCCTATCTTAAAATGCAAGGTTGACTACAGCTAAGGAATGACACCCGAAGCTGATTCTACTCTCCACAACAATGTGTATGCATGTGCAAGTGTGGGTGTATATGCACTAGCACATACATATGTATACACACATATAGACATACACATAGACACAGAAAGAGAAAGAGAGAAAGAACTTCTCCTTAGCTAATTATCAAGTCTTTTCTAACTCAGCTCAATATTTTCTTTTCTCGGCTTGTCTCTCTATTTTCATTGATCCATTCAACTCACACCAATTTACTTCCTAGGTAACCATGCCCATGACAGTATTCTAATTCTGCTCATTGCTTTCTTTCTTACCTCCTGGACTCATTCTCCACAAAGCAGATGGAGTGATACTTTTGAAAACAAAAATCATCCTCACTTGATTTCTGTTGATTGGCTTCTGACTATATTTCATATGGACATCCTATTAAGCACATGATCTGAGCAAAGATTCATCTCCTCCTGCGTCTTAATGCTTCCCCATCTTCACTGGCTTCTTTCCTTTCTTGGAACCAAAATCATGTCTCAGCCTGTTTTCACTTGTTTTGAGAATGATGCAAATGTTTCTGGCCCTTTGCATAGCTGGGGTATTACTCAGTTCTGAGTAACTTCAGCACACACCTGACATAATCAACAGATAGAAAAAAATGTGATGTGGGCTCAGAGATTCAGAGGTTTCGGGTTATAACTGGTTGAATATTTTTGCTCTGCATTTCTCATGATGCATCATGCTGGATGTACATGGGAAAACAGTTCACAGACTGTGGCTGTGACATGGAACAGATGAAGAGGAAGAAAATAGGGTCTGGTTCAACTTTAAGAAGATATCTCTGGTGACCTGAAACCTGCCACTAAATCATATCTCCTATACATCCTCTCATGTTGCAATAATATCTTTCTTGGAGTCAAGTCTTCTGGGGACATTTCAGTACAAACAGTAACAGTGACTTGCTTCCTCCATTTCTTCTCTCATTTTTAATATCTTCTCTCCTCCATTATTCTGTAAATATGGTAGCATGAATATTTTATTTTAAGCAATTCTTAATTTTACATTTATTGGTACACTATTATTTTCTGTTCACAATATTGGACAGAATGCTTGCAGAAGACAGCCTTTTTTATTTTGCTTGTTTTTTGTTTGTTTGTTTTCTGTTTGAGACACAGTTTTTCTGTGTAGCTCTGACTAGCCTGAAACTCACTCAGTAGATTAGGCTGTCCTTAAACTCAGGAATGCCAAGTGCTGGGATTAAAAGGGTGTGCCATCACTCTGCACTGCCCTTCTCTAAAAACAGCCATAAGGAATAAAAGAGGAGAAATAAAGGAAAAATCACTGTAACCCCATCTTAGCCCCATAACAACTGCATAACATTATCCTAATAAATGTAACACATTGACTGAACAATTTACCTTCACTTGTTATACACCTGACTCTCAATATTTTAGCTTTATTTAGACTACTTATAAGTGTGTTAACAACTGAAGCAATATGGATTCTGCTGTGGCACAATGGTCTTGTACCCTGTAAAGTTTTGTCAGTTATACTGGTTTAATAAAATGCTGATTGGCCAGTAGCCAGGCAGGAAGTATAGGTGGGTTGACCAAAACAGGAAAATTCTGAGAGGAGGAAAGGTTCAGTCTGTGGGTGTCACCCAGATGCAGAGGAAGCAAAATGAGAATGCCTCACTGATAAAAGGTACCAAGCCATGTGGCTAACACGGACAAGAACTATGGGTTAATATAGGACAACTATGAGTTAATAAGAAACCTAAGCTAATAGGGCAACCAGTTTATAATAAATGTAGACCTCTGAATATTTCTTTGGAATGGAATGGCTGCAGGACTGGGTGAGATCGAAACTTCTGTCAACAGGATTCTAATAAGTCTCAAATTAAAACAATGTTTGAAGTATGTGACTACTTTGAAAACAGGTGAGCTGAGGGGTCCTTCTCTAGGCACAGACCACAGTGAGTATGTCATCTGCTTCTTACCTTCTTTGACAAGAAGACTTTGGGCATCATGGAACATACACACATAAGCTCTGTAGTATAAATATGGCCATGAGAGGAAATTAATATGGACACTAATGTTTACAACAGTCATACTCCAAGGATCACTTGTGTGACTGATTTCACCGGAGTATGATACGGCAAGGCAGATCACAAATGGACCCAACACAAAGCCAGTTTGGACATGTGGAAGAATTCACAATAAACTTTTGAGGTAAACTGCTCAGCTTAACAGTGGTCTGTTATATAATAGTGGGTTAACAAAAGCAGGGATAACTTTTTTTCCCTTTTGTTTACTAATGAATGACAAAAAAGATATAAGAAAATGGAATTGTTTAGCGGAGGTTAAATATTTAGCTTAACATAATGTTTTGGAAACTCAAGTTTATCTAAAACAAATCAAGATATCATGTTCTTTATTGGAGGAGATCCATGTAAGCCATCCATTTTGTTTTTTTATACTTTGGTAATTCAATCCACCTTTATATCCAGCAATTCCCAACCTGTCTATTCATTTAGCACCTATGGAGATATGACTCAAAAATAAACTCTTTGCCAGACCATGAGAATTTAGCATTGAATAAAATGACCCCTGCATCTCATAAAAATATGACAAGAAAAAATTATTTTTCAAAAACTCAAGATGAGGTTTTAGAGCTATAATAATGGATGGTTCTGTTTTATTTTGTTTCTCTTTGGTATTTTTGAAAACTGTTATTATTATTACTAGTCCTAAATAGTCAAACTCACATAATTTTTCTTCTATATACCAATAAAGCAAGACCTCTCTAAAATATGACAATATATTGAGGTAGGTGTGTTGCTGGTAGCTGATGGATGGAGGAAGAAATGTGACTTGTAGAAAAAAACAACAGTGTAACTGAAAATGATTGTAAAACACAAGTCTTATCTCCCTTTCAACTATCTGCTTCCCAAAGGACACCAGCATGGCCAGGAGAATGGAGTCACAGAAATCTGAAAAATCATTGTATAACTGGTTGTAGAACCATCAGGTCCCCTATGCTTATGTTTGGCAGCTGGTTTGTCCACTTGACTGATGTGGGCTACATAATATAGTTAGTACTAATTGGAGGGTCATATTAGATTATCAATGCTTTATTATCCCAGAATTTCTGCATCTCATATGCATCTTTACTATTGGTATGCCCCGCTACCGTACAAATGAGGGTAATAGAAAGTGCTTGCATTACATGGTGGGTATTCTTCCCATCTTACTAGTGGTTTTTCTGTAAGTATGTTTATCTTTGGCATTAAGATCTGCTGCGTGCAGTTGAACCATAAAAAATTCATAAGTTTCTCAAGTTTTCTTCAAAAGCACTACCTGATCTGTCAAAACACATTTTAAAATGTCAAAATGCCTTTCCATTATGGCCTCATTTGGAGCTGTGGTGCTTCATAAATCCATTCTACTGGGAGAAAAGGAGGTGAAAGACTCACATGGAGGCTGCTGCATGGGCAAGCAGAATGCTTGACAGTGAGCAGAGCGACCGTAAACCCAGAAATAGTTCAATAATTCATGCTGTAAGTTATGTACATGCACACTCAGACCTTGAAAAAAACATGGGATTCGTTAAGCTGAAATTAAAATCATTGTGCTTTTAAATAATTCAGCATAAAATTATCTAGATTATCTTTTATCAGCTAAAACTCAATTTCAAGGCACATGACAACCAGTAAAGCTGTTTCTACCCAGTTTACACTTTCCTTATAATATGATGGGACCTCTGTAGAGTCCAGAGGAGTCTTTATCAACTAAGAACTCGCCTGACTTGCCAGACAGCAGATAATCACATAGTGGTAACTAGAATCAGTTTATGCTTTAAATAATCTTCACTTATTATGAAACCTGACTTTGATTCTCAGGTAAGGGCCTCTGCCTCACACCCACTGAAACTCATTATGGCCCAGATGTCACTATCCATTCAGTCGGTTCCGTTTCCCACTGGGGAAAATTTTCACGAAGACAGAAATTCATTGTTTTTAATGTTTATATTATCTTATATTGCCTGACAATAGCTCTTCGATGAATATTTGTTACATATTGGATAAAAGTCAAGATTTGCATTATTTGTAATATGTACAATGTTTATCACATTAAAGATGCTACAATCAAATGATTAGAATAGAAACTAATAGTAGAAACAAGACAAACAGCAGATCTCTCATCTAAATTCCTCACTATACAGCAGAAGACCTATTCAGGTTTCTCCCTCTGCACTGGCCTGCAGTGACAAGGAAGCCTATAGTCTCTCTCGGGGTCTTACATCTTTGTACCATTCTGTAAGTACACCTGCCTCCCAGGAATCTCGAAGAAGTCAGTGAAGAGATTCAGGGCCAACCATTGACAGCTGCCTCCCTGAGACAGAAAAAATTCAGTGAACAGATTTCCAGGGCCAACCATAGGCAATTTTTTCATTGTTTGTTTTTGTTTTGTTTTCGTTTTGCATTTTCTTGCAAGTAGTGTAAGGTATGAAACATCCCCCCCACCCCCATCCCCGGCAACCTGAGATAGATTTCAAAGTTAAAGGAAATAACCAGAGAGATACAAATGCCTTTAGCCTCTAAGGTCACCGTGTACTCTTGGAAAAAGTATACTGACTTTCTAAGGGAATTTCAGATTTTCAGACTTGTTCTTGGAGCCTTGAAAGGTTGCTCTCCAGGCCTGGAAGGACTAGGCTTTGAAAGGCACTGGTAAAATGCTTTAAGAAAAACCAGGATTAACAGGTGGGTTGTACTTGCTTGTTTATTCTCCAGGCAAATCTGCTAAAAAGAAAACAAAAATAATTTCACTGCCCATAACAAATAAGACTAGTTGGAAAAAGATGGATACCTATACACTAGGAAAGCCTCTGAATGGTAATTGTACATCCAGTTTCTATCATGCCTTGCTCTCTTTTAAATGTTATTTTATTTTATTTTATTTCTTTTTGCATTCTCTCTGTCATTGGCCTTACTTTCAACTAGTCTGTCATTCCCATTGTGCATACAAACTACAGACAAGATTATTGAGAGGATATTTCCAAAATTGACTCCATTCACATCAGGTTTCTTTCATTTCCATTTGGGTATTCATCAAGAGTTGGACCTTCCAGATTGTATTATCTTTGAAACAAGCCTTAATCTTCTTTTTTTATGGGATGGGGAAGTGATAAAAAAAATAGCACTAAGTGAAGCAAGAAGCAAGGAGCTTGTATAGTACATATTCAACCAATCAAAATTTCATGACATCAATAACATCCCACTGCAATTCCAAACCAAACTTGAAACTTATTTCACACACACACAACACACACACACTCACACAAACAAACAAATATTGAAAAGTTAGAGCAAAAAGAGATACTACAAGAAAATCTGTCCATAATGTTCTCATTAAAAGGGATATTTAGAGATGCTACAGAAATGAACCTCAATGAAACAAAAATGAGTTAAATATAAAGCATCATGGAGAATCTTTTCTATCTTATTAAAGACTTCATAAACCATTACAAGATATTACAAGATAATATTTCATAATAATCTGACAAGGAATAATATTTAAACATAGAACTAAAAGATCTTCTTGGCATCCAAAAGAAAACCATTAATTGAGATTATGTGCCAAATAGACCATAACTGAATGATACTACATAACCATATATCTTTATCATCTATATCTATTGATTATAGAGAGATGAACTATATTAAAATTTTAGTCACAGGTATAATAAAATAGTATAATGAAATATGAAAATACCCTATTTATCATTTATTTCTATTGAGTAATTTCCTTTAATTGAAATTTCTTGTATATGTTGTCTTGTAGTTTATAAAGACTTTTTAAGATGATTATGCCAATTTGTATTTTCACCAGTAATAGAAAACTGGAAAGAAAAGGAACAATAGACTCTATAAAGAAAGTTAAAGGCCACTCTCAGTAACTTGTGAAAATTTGTTTCAAATTTTAAAATGTGGGTGGGGACTAGAATATAGTTCATAGGCTCTGTTTGGCTGGCATGCACAAGACCCTATATTCAGTCCCCGGTACCTCAAAGAAATAAATAGAATTAAGCTAGAGAGTGATTATCAGAATGGGCCAAACAGATATATAAAATTTTCAAAGGTCCACCAAATAACAACGAATTTATAAATGTCCAGCAATCAAGTATACATATTTTATGTGATTATATATATGTATACAATATATGTGATAAACATTAAAAAAACTGAAGATAAAATTCAATAGCTTGTTTCCATGAAATAAAATCTCAGTGTGCATCTAGGGAGGTAAAAATAAAGACTTAAAGTTCATAGCATATACTGAATCTCTAAAAGACAAAAACTGTTAAGTGTGGCTTGGAAGTATATCTTCAACATCTTATTATCCATTTATTTCTGCTTCTTTTACATTATAAGACATTTTAAATGTTACATTGAGAACATCAAAATTAGCTGAAAGTGGCACAAGAAACACCATGCGAGCATGAGCTGGAGATGCTCTGCTGTCTGTGACATGGCAGAGTTCCCAGTGATCCTGGGTGGAGTCGAGTGGAATCCAGGCATCCTACAGGCTGGAACCTCACTCCACTGCTCTTAGATATCATTAGATAGGGTGAGTTATGTCACCTTTCTGTGCCTCCCTTTGAGCAGTTGACAGACTTAAAGTGTCTATCACACATGGCTGTGACAAAACCTGGAAGAGTTAAAGATAAGAAGTCCACAAAACTTTTAGAACCATATCAGTACGAAAGAAACACTACTTAATTATTTCACTATTCTCTTTCCCTATGTTGGCAACAGTTCCTTCAAGAATGAATGATGTTTTTAGAAGTGGATGTGAGCATCCACTAGATAGTAACAAACAGAAACAAGAGTTTGTATCTCTTCAAGTAGGTCTAATATGTATGTACATTTGTATACTCTTTGTGTATATGTAAATATGTATTTTCCTTGATTCTTGTCTTAAAGTTTTATTACTCAGTGGGCACAAATTCAATGACAAAATGTCAGAAATCAGATTAAACTTTTATTTTTAGTCATGTGAGCAGCATCATTACCCTTTCTCCACAGAGATTCTGTTGCAGGAGAAAAATTAATTATTCAACTTTAATGACTAATTATAAGCCTCAGAGGTTACATCTTGCTTTCATAAATAGACAATGAGATGAACAGTATAGAGGACCAGTCTGGGTTAGTGACATGCATAAAAATGATTCTGAACTGCCTACTTAATTACAAGTTTAGCTTTTATGTTTATTCAAGGACTGATTTGTGTATGGTTTTTAACCAAAATCATTTTTATCTTTGTTCTAGGACTGTTTCTAATTATTGTCAGGAGTAACGCTTAATATCTCATAAATACAATGAATGGGTAAACAAGATAATCAACCCTGTTGTGATATGAAGATATTGGAAGTGTTACTTTTATGTTGTAATTTTTACAAAAAAGTAAATAATTCACAGTTGTTTTAGTTAATGCTTTGGTTGTTGTGAAAAGCTGTATAAAACAACTTGGGTAGGAAAAGGTTTATTTCACTTACACACATGTCAGTGAAATAGAGAGGTCAGGAACTCAAGAACTCCATGAACCTGGAAGCTGGAACTGATGTAGAGGCCATAGAAGAGTATTGTTTACTGAGGCTTGCTCTTCATGGCTTTCTTATAGCAACAAGGACTACTCACCCAGGAATGGAACAATTCTCAGTAATCTGACCCTCCCATGAATCAAAAAAAAAAAAAATCACAGTCTTGACCACAAGCCTTAGTGGGGACATTTTCTCAATTGAGTTTCTCTCTTCCAAACTGACTTTAGCTTACATTAAGTTGGCATAAAACTATCCAGCACAACAGTGTGTAATAATTTACCTTAACACTAGCTAATAACTATTTTAGTTGAATATCGATTGCCTTAGATTGTAAATAGGCATAATGTTTCATTTTAATGCTTTTCAAAATAAATGTTTACTGAGCAAATACAATGTATCTCATGCATAAGTGATCCATGGATGAATAGTAAATCTCTAAATTTTCAGCATGTACTTTTTTATTTTTTAGAAAAAATAAAACATACCTATGCAGGTATTTGTGTGTGTGCTATTTATCCTACAAAGAAGTTTCTGCTAGACAAAGGAATCAAGTGAAGTGTAAAAGACAAGAGCACTTAGTGAGTCTGCCTCTCCTCTCATTATAAGCAATTTTTGTGTTCACAAAAATAACGAAAAAAAATTAAACAGTGTACACAGACACACACACACACAAACAAACAAGTTGTATTTAGGAACTATAACCTTACTTTACTGGATTGACATATAATATAAGTTGAGTTTCTACAATAGTTTTTGGCTGTTTGCTGTGTTTCTGTAAACCCTATATACCTGGCTTAAATACAATTTATGGAAATTAGGAGTAGAAATAAGCTTACAATAAATAATGATATAAAAAATAAGTTCTTAATAACTATTCTGTTTTGGTGATGTGTTTATATATAGAAATAATATAGTTTATAGAATTCTCAATTGATCAAATACTTAATAATAAAGTTTTGTTCTAAAGCACTGAAAGAAGTAAATGAGTCACTAAAATGCTAAGTATAAGACAAAAATTAGAATAAAATCTCTACATTTTTAGTTGAAAAGAATCTTAAGTAAAATGGTTTTTAA
This sequence comes from Dicrostonyx torquatus, assembly GCA_028555095.1. Classification (NCBI taxonomy): domain Eukaryota; kingdom Metazoa; phylum Chordata; class Mammalia; order Rodentia; family Cricetidae; genus Dicrostonyx; species Dicrostonyx torquatus. Next base: position 2,878,568 of record JAQHUG010000042.1, on the reverse strand, counting down.
AAGTAAATTATGATAGCCTTTGTGTGATCATGTTTTAGTCTCTCAAAGCAATAGAAGAAAGAACATGCACTCTGCTTCTAAAAATAGTTGCTATCAGGGCCATATAAATAGCAACAGATTAAGGTAGAGGGGTATAATTCAATGGATGAAAAGAATATCTATGGTTCTGCACTTGTAAAAAATTCCTGACTTGATGCATCCAAACATGCTGGAGAAAAGGTTTCAGGATAATTTTTACAAAACACTTTACTACATGAGTCTGATGAAGCTAAAGGGGTTCCTAGAATCACTTCATTGAAATGTTCATTAAACTCTGGCATTGTATGATCTTACATAAGATAGGAAGGGAAAATTTCTTAAGTATGTGTAAGCGCAGATATAGGAATACGACTGTTTCTTCTGGATTTTAAGAAATCATCTTAATAACTCTCATTAATTATAGAAGACAAGCATTATGCATGAAACTTCAATGGAAGGTTGGCAAAAAGATCAATTTATTAACAAAGAAAAATGCATAAAATGACTTCCCATTCATCGCAAAATAAGTGGCAACTTTATAATACTATGTAATGCTTTAAATTGAATATCTTATTTGAAATTTAAAAATCACAATTTTTTATGATTTGTAAACAATATTAGCAAATCAAGCAGTTTCTTCCCCATAATTACAGATGAAGAAACTGGGACACAATGAGATTTATCAAAGTTTGAAGAGCCATTTACAGTTAGAGAAGAATTTATACCTAAGCATATGGTTTTCAGTACACTGCTATGCAACATCTCCAATAGAATTAGAGCACAAATATAACAGAATAGATTACAATATAAAAAGCACATTAACTTCAGTAAATAGAAAATAGTGATCAAATGACCTACTAAGACAATCTGAAAAATCTGTGTATCATAGATTCTGCCAGGAGATATCAAAGAACAGATATTATCATGAGAGAAGAAGTGAGCCTGATATTTTAGCATTGTGGGTAAAGAAAAAAATCAAATAATAAGATCTATAACAAAATACTTGCAAGAAAAGCATTTTAACAATTTGTCCTGTCCAGAGAGTTAGAGGAGCAAATGGTGTGTTAAGGAAACAGGCGTGAAACTAAGGCACAAGAGACTTGGCATAAATCACAAGGATGTCAGATAATTGACATAACTGAAAAAAAAAGGTCTTAAAATGGATTATAATGAACCACACTCTTAGTGGTTTCAGACCATGCAAATGATATTCTTCCTAGAAGAAAATAATGGTTTTTTTTTCCCTTTTAGGTGGGCTGACATGTCAATTTTACATGAGCCTGAATTATCTAAGAAGAGGGAAACCTCTACTGAGAAGTTGACTCCATTAGAGCAGAAACCCTGTAGTGCATTTTTCTTGATTAGTGATAGGAAGTAGTCCAGCCCATTATGAACAGTGCCATTGCTGGACTGGCAGTCCTGGGTTCTGTAGGAAAGAAGGCTGAGCAAGCCATGATGAGCAAACCATGTAAGCTGCACCCTTCCGTGGCCTCTGAATCAGCTTCTGCCCTCAGGTTCATAACCTGTTTTAGCTCATGTTCTGACTTACTTCATTGATAAACAGTGATAAGAAAGTATAAACCAAATAAGCCCTTTCATCTCCAGCTTGCTTCTGGTCATTGCTCATTGCTGCAATAGAAACCATAACTAAGACATTAGACTTTAAAACAATTTAATAAAAATTTTAAAACTTATAAGAAAGACATTTTAAAAACCAATAGCTAAATCAGGAAAAGGGGGCAATGGAATCAGTAAGTCTAGAAATAGTAGTAAGTCTATATAAACTTTAAGATAAAGGTAATTGATGCATTAAGGGAATAAGGTAAGTAGGTATCTGGAATCAGTGAACATTAGAAAAGAACCCCAAATAAACCATAGCTTTAAAAGTGACTAGCAAAAATAAAATGGATACAGTTAACAATAATTAACTGACTATTTTAAAAAATCCAGTGGACAGAACTTGAAACATTCCCAACACCAGAAAGAAATGAATGTTTGATATGACAGATACACCAGTTGTGATCTAGTAGATCATATATATATATATATATATATATGAGTAATCTTTTATACATCAACTACTGTGTGTTAACTAAAACCAAAAATACATCTGCAGAAATGAAAAGCAGGTAACTGAAATTAAAGAATCAACAAGAAAATTTTAGAACTAGAAAATATGTTCTGGAAAAAATAAGAACATGGGAAATAAAGAATGGCAAATTAAAAAAAAACAGCGATTGAAAGATGTGGATAAAATAACTGATACCCTAGAAAGAGAAACTAGGACTGAATTTACATATAAGGAGTTATGGCTGAGAATTTTTTTCTGTTTAGTGAAAGTCATAAATCAAGGCTCTTTTTAGAGGCACTGGAAGAAACATCAGATAAGTGGGTTGTAGCAGAGCAGAAATGCTCTGCTATAGGCTGAGAATATTCTTAGTCTTTTGTTTGGCAGAGAAGAGTAGTTACTTAATATTTTTCAATGGCTTTGGCCTGTTAGTTACAAGGGTCGTATTAGGTCAGACACAGAGGTAGGCAAGTAATGGCTATATTAAGAGGGCTAAAGATAGCTCAAGATAAATTTTAATTAAACTGAGCCTGCAACATGCTAACATCTCCACAGTCATTAAAGTTCCAAACAAGTAATCAGTCTTGCAAACAGTTCTGTGTGAGGTGATATTCTTCCCAGGAAGTTTGGCTCACAAAAGTAATGCAGATGCATCAGAAGCTATCGGGACAAATAGAAAGTGCTAATTGGCCCAGGAAGTGTTATTGGTTTAGTAATTACTAATGTCAATAATAGCAAAATGTATTTGAATGATTGAGATGGATTAGCAAATAGCATTACATTCTGAAGATAGAACTAAATTCTTTATATAAGACACTTAAAATATAACATTGAATAATATAAAAGTATCATGTAATAATTGCCCTAGAATATGCTGATATAGATATGCTAATATATACAAAAGCACTTAAAGTAGAAACATATGTCACCTTGACAATCAGTGGCTAAAAATGTCATTAAAGAAATTATTCACAAAGACATATAGGGGCTCTAAATTCTAAATATGTATGCAAAAACTAAATTAAACAGAAATAACATATCTATAATTTCATATGATGGTGTGCATATTTCCATGTATATATGTGATTGGTCATTGAAAACCAACATGACAGAACAACAGATAAAGTAAACGTATTCAAAAGTCTTGCTGTAATTACAGCGTGCCTCTATAATGAAAAGAGCAAGGAGATCACACACAATTAATTACACCACAAGTTAATTCACAATAAGATTTAGAAATTTTCATAAAAGCTAGATACAGAATCTGTACCAAATTGTCAGCATCTGAGGGGAACATCTGCTCACCCCTAAATTCTAGACTTGGGGGGTTAGAATAGGAAGATTATGAGTTCAAGGCCAGTCTGGATTATAGAGTTAGTGCCTACCTCAAAGGATACAAAAGAAAACACTTCAAAAGTACTTGTGAAACAATGTTTTAACATTGCAGACACTCTAAAATGCAGAGCAAGTCTTCACAAACATTAATATGGTCGACATACATCTCTGGTACCATGACAATTAAATTGTCAAAATCTAATAATAACAAAATAATTTCTCTGTTTGAAAATTAAGACTTGAAATTCAATATGCTTAATAAGCCAGCAATAAAATCACAAATTAGAAGCAAAACCAAGCATAATCATATAATTATCTTACAAAAAAATTAATGTTACTAAATGCAATTGTATGGCATAAAATGTCAACATGACATGTCAGAAGAAATAATATCTCATGATATCATGATTATACTATTTAGCTCCATAAGATTAATAAAAAGATACAAAAGGAGGAATTATATGACAAGTAGTTAAAAAATAGATAGAAAACAAATATATAGTAGGGAATCATTGAAGTCTAAAGTAAAATGAGGAGTAAACCAAATTCTGATTTTATATATATAGAAGATATAGGAAATTACATAAATCAAAACAAGAATGATACTGAGGCTACTAGAAATGTTAAAAACAATATTAAGAGTAATCATGAGCAACTTTTTACTTCTAAGTTTAATAGTCAATAATATGTTTTAAATATTAGATTATAAACAATAACTGATGTATAAAAATATGGAAAATTCTAACTTGAGCTATGACACTTAAAGAAATTAATTCTGCAATTAAGAAATATCTTTCTAATGAAAGTAATTCAATCCTCAAGAATCCTGTCTTCTTTGATGAATGGTATTACTATTTAAGAAATAACTAGTGAAATATTGAAGATATTCTGTCAATGAAGAGAAAAACCCAAGCAAACTCTCAACACCTCCATGAATATGAATTATTTACTGATATATTGCATCTATTGGAGCTAAATATCATAAACCACCAATGAGTTGTTGTGAAATGGAATGGGTTAACAGCAGCAGTAACACCACGACCCCCCCTTCTCCAAGCCCCCCAAAAAATAGGGACATTGGCCAAGATTCCCTGCCAGCATAAGCAGGATTTTAGGTGCCTTGGTATCTAAAGGCAAGGCCACTCGGACCCACAGCAACAGTAAGCCTATAGTCTGAAGGTCGGGCCTAGCTAACAAAGAGATAAAGGATGAATAGATAACACCAGATGTCCCTGCACAAGGACAAAGCTGACGTGACTGAACTTTTCCATCACCTCAATTAAAGTAGCTAATAGAAGCTGTATAATCATATATCTGTTCCTGTAGAATATAAATAATGACTCTAGTCTGTGAAGGGCATGCTCAGTTCACGCTGCGGCATCCTCAGGTCTGAGATATTAAACGCTCTTGCAATTGCATCCAGCTGGCTGGCCTGATGTTTTGCGTCTTGACGGTGTGTTGAAGGCACCCAGGTCTCTGGGGTCCTTCAGTTGGAAAGTTTTTAAAGCTTAGATGCCTAGAAAAACTGGTATAAAACAGTCTTATGCATGTGAAAGGAACATCAAACTTAAGAATTCACTGCACATGACCTGCACAAGATCTATCCAATAAATAGTCCAGTGTCCACAAGAGAGGGTCACACAAAGTGTGCCACAGCTGAACTATTTGACAAGTGATGGCTACTGGGGGAGGTAACTGTTATTTTCCTTCAGGGCCGTTCCCTTTAGTAGGTTCCCCATGAGAGTATAGGAATCACTGATTGTTCTCATTGTATTATTTGTCATGCTTGTTGTTGCTGTTGTTTATAAAACCAGGAAACATAAAGCTGAGAAGGGAATATGTTGGTAGGCAAACAGTTCAAAGTGGAGGGGATGGATATGATCAGAATACATTGTATATGTTACTTAACTTCTCAGAAAATAAACAAAATACATGTTTTAAAAAACTTTAAAAATTATCATGATAGAGAAAAGGTAAGGTATGTATCCAGAGATACGTCTTATTCTGTAACTGACATAGGACTTGTGTCAAGATTTTATACATAATTACAGTTCAATAGGAACAAAGCTAAGAAGCTGATTGCCCAGACCTAATGGTAGGAGAGTGTTAGGAAGAGAGACTAGGGGAACTTCAACAGGCAAATTGCATAAAGGAATGTTAAATAACTCAAAAACATGAAACTGTAGACATCTAAATAGAAACAAGAAAAGTATTCAGCCAGATGTGCTATTGTAATCATAGTAGTCAGGAGACTGAAACAAAAGGTTTATAAATTTCAGACCAGCTGAAATATATAGAGTTCATGACAATGACTGACTTACATAAAGAGACATAGTCTCAAATAAGAAAAAGAAACATAGTTTTACATCAGTAATAAAAATTAGAAATAAAATAATGTATGGGTTGACCATGAGATACCATTTTGCAAAGTTGCTTGAAACTGAACTCATGCCTATCTTTATGTCAATCAATTCCACTCAGGTTTTCTTCCAGTGGGACACTAAGAACTATATTCAGAAAAAGTGTCCATACTAGTATTATTGTTTACCACATTCACATTGATCATGCATAGTAAATAGGAAACTAATACTTACACATTTAGGTATGTAGTCAAAGAAGGACACTTAAAAGAAATTCCACACTAACTCAGAATTGAGAATAATATACGGTTATTTATTTAGGGGTAAATTCATATATCAGAATCCTCTGCTGGAACGGAGAACAGAAACTTAATCCCACAGCCAGAAAAGAGGCCAGACACATGCTTTAATTGGCATAAATAGTATGAGGCCACGCCCCAGTGGGTGGTTAAATTAAAGGCTATAGGCTTTAAGATTTCCTACAGCACCTCCCACTTTTGTTTAAATAAAAAAGTTCTGAGCCTAATACAAAATTACATACAATAAGACAAATTTATTCAATAATTACTGTATCCTCATTAGTTTAAGTCTTGTATAATAAATAACTTGGCCAAGTAATGAGAGGAAAGTAACTACAACTATCTATTCTTCAACCCCATCGAAGATCTGAGAAGGGAAATAATATTACTTGAGTTATCAGGAAGTGCTATCAAGCAACTTCCAAAATGTGCAACAAATGACAGAGACAACTGGCTACTTGGGCAATCACCCAAAGTCTCATTTGCAACATTGAAACAACCAACTTTGTCTAAGGCCTAGAGTAACTGACAAACCACTTTCTGAGGCAGGAAATTTTTCAAATCTGTCTTACCCTGTCTTGGCAAGATTTGGCAGTCTTGCTTATTCATTTCTGGATACCATGTACCTTGTAAGTGGTTGAGGCATGGGCAGTTCCATACGCAAAGGCCAGTTTTGCCAAGAAAAAAAAATAAGCTTCAAGTGGAGTTGTCTTCGGTGCTCAACATTCTCTTGGGAATAGATGGGTGCTGCCAAGAGCAATTGTGTCTCACTTCAACAGAACCCTAAGTTACTTAAATGCCATATTCTACAGCTATTTGAAGTGGTTGAAGATTACCTGTCTATTCAGAATACAATCTCTATGTATCTAAAGAACCTGATTAGTCTAAGTATGACAAACATAGATGACTATTGATCTATAATTCTTAATACCTATATAATTTAAAGACAAAGATTTTATTTTAGAATATTATACAATAAGCTGCAACAAATGTGTACAATGACCTTAAAATGTAAACAATGTGTAAGTACCTTGATCAGAGGTAGGAATGTATATTGCAATATGATAAATATGTACTAAAATTTTATCAATATACAAAATGCCTTAAGCAGAGATAGAAGCATACATGCATACAATATGAAAAATAACTTTTCCTAAGTATATGAATATTGTAGACAAAAATAGGAACATATTCAATACAAACTTTAAGTTTGTATCAATATACAAGAATCTATACTAATATAAATTGCTTATAAATAATAGCTCACAAATTACTCACTATTATTATTGATTATCCCATCAATATTTCCCTTTTTTCAAAGAGATTCCTGAGCCTACAAAATTTCCCTACAATCCACAACCCTATACCAATTATAATCAACCCCTAAATGATGTCCCTAACCCTGAAGACAAACTTTGTTGAGAGAGGAGACACAGTCTTTTAGAATTAATTCCAGCTGTCACGGGGGCAATGTTCTTTCTACGGGATCCTGTGAAAGTAAAATGATGGCTAATTTCCAAGATTACTGTCTAGTAAAATTGAAGATAGTCTCTGAATATTTGGTAGGGTTTTTCTGAGATTCTTTTTTGGAGGTCTGGCCAGAACATCGTAAAAAAGTGCACCATTTTAGCTGACCAAGTTGGAACCATCTTGAGCAACTGGTATCAAAACAGGTCTTACAATAGTGCTATCAGCATCATTACATCATATCAACCAAGCAGAGTTTTGTTGTGGGGCCCCATCTTCTTCCTGGAAATTTAAAAGTTTGCTACAGGAAAATTTATTTTTCATTGTGGAAAAGGTAAACATTATTTATATAGACATATACAGACATATAAACTCAATGAAAGGTATGATAGAGACAGAAATAGATATGAAGAAAAGTAAATTTTTTTCTAAATTCCTTTTTTTTTCTGTCTCATACCAGCTGGTTCTTGACATAAAACAAAAACTCTGAATCTTCCTTTTAACAACATGCTTGGATGTAGAGAAGGGCGGAGCCATTGTCAAACTCCAAAAACAACTTCATATATTCATAATATATATATATATATATATATATATATATATATGTTTTTATCACCTGTCCTTATAAGACATATTCCTTTTTCTTGATGATCCTTATTGGATAGTTATTTTTCCTTCTGTCAACATCCAAACATCCAGGGTCTCTTGAATTTTTGAAGATGTGTATTTTTCTGTAAACATAAGAGCTAAACACTACCCCAGACCTTATGAGGTTTCCTAACCATCTGTATGGATGTCACCATTGTGGATGAGTTGTCATTTCTCTTTTTCAAGAGGTTTCTCCTTTTAAAACTGAATCCTTATTACTTTTGATGGTGTCCATAGTTTTTCTTCTCTTGTGGAAACAAGAGCAAAATCCTTTCCCCAATGTAGTATGTTTCCTGGCTTCTATTGTAAGTAAGCACATCCTTGAAATAAATTGGTTGATTTAATTCAGAAGACTTTTCTCTTATCCAGTGTCCCTCTGCTGCTGTTGTCTCTTTCTTATTAGCATTAAGAAAATTTAAGGTTAATAAAGCATTATGTAATATATCTCTGAGGGTATTTCCATTCCTTTCTGCTTCTTTAACATATCTTTTATAGTTTGATTTGATATTTCCATAAATGCCTGACCTGTCAGATTGTGTGGTATACCTGTAATATGCTTAATATTATAATAAGCAAAAAAACTGTTTCATTTTCTTAGAGACATATGCTGGACCATTATCTGTCTTTATTTGTGCAGGTATACCAATGATGTCCATGACTTCTAACAAATATGTGATTACTAAATCAGCCTTTTCTGAGCTTAAAGCTGTTGCCCACTGAAAACTTGAATAAGTGTTAATAGTGTGGTGTACACATTTTAATTTTCCAAATTCTGCAAAGTGGAACACATCCATCTGCCAGGTTTTATTCCTTTGAGTACCCTTTGGGTTAGTCCCTGCAGGTAGCAATATTTGGTTAAAAGAAAGAGCAAGTGGGACATCTCATTATAATCTCCTTAGCTTGTTGCCATGAAATAGAAAACTCTTTCTTTAATCCTTAGCTATTGACATGATTTTTTTTATGAAATTCTGAGGCCTGCAACATGCTTCTAATCAATAATTGATCAATTTCTGCATTACTTTGTGCTAGAGGATCTGGCAGACCCACGTGGGATTGCATGTGTGATATATATATAGGACAAAGCCTATTCCTGGTATAGGAGTTCCTTCTGTTTGTTTGTTGCTTTCATTGGATAATGAATAAAGAAACTGCTTTGGCCTAGTTGATAGGACAGAACTTAGGTAGGCAGAGTAGACAGAACTGAATGCTGGGAAGAAGGGCAGAGTGGCAGATGCCATTGATCTCCTGCCTGAGATGGACACTGGTTAGAATCTTGCCGGTAATCAGCAGTCACATGGCAATACACAGATTAATAGAAATGGATTAAATTAAGATGTAAGAATTAGCCAATAAGAAGTTAGAACTAATGGGCCAGGCAGTGTTTAAGTGAATACAGTTTCTGTGTGATTATTTCAGGTGTAAGATAGCCAGGCGGCAGGGATGACAAGCAGCCTGCTTCTCCTGCTACATATTCCTGATTATGTCTTGCACTTGAATAAATAATGAAGTCAATTCAGTATCATCTGGTATAAATTCAGTGATTTCAAATGAAAGACAACTCTTTTTGCATATTGTGAATCAGTAATACATTAAGAGGTTCTAAAAATTCTTTAGCACCATAAGAATAGCATAAAATTCTGCCTTCTGAACAGAATTATAAGGCTTTCTTCCACCTTACTTAATTCTACTGATTTGTAACCTGCCTTCCCTGGTTTATTTGCATCAGTATAAAATGTTTGGGCTCCATAATTGCTATTAATTTCTCCCAAAAAATTAGCACAGATTCTTTGTCATGGTTCATTGTCTTCCTTTTTTATTTCATCAGTAGTAAAAGGCACCATAATCTCTGCTGGTTCTATACCTTCTAATTGACAAAGTCTCAATTTACCTTTTATAATTAATTTAGAGACTTTTTCCAAATAAGATTTTAATTTTTTACTTGGTTTATGTGGTAGAAAGATCCATTCTAAGATAATATTGTCCCCCTGCATTAAAATTCCTGTAGGAGAAATTCTGGAAGACAATATGACTAGAATACAATTAAGATTTGGATTCACCCTATCCACATGTGCTTCCTGTAATTTCTCCTCAACAATTGTCAATTCCTTTCATGCTTCAGTTGTTAATCCTTTGGCACTATTCAGGTCTTTATCACCATCTAAGGTTTTGTTTAAATGAATTATTAGATCAGGTGTTATCCCAACAGCTGGTCATAGACTTGAAATGTCTCCTAACAATCTTTGAAAATCATTATGAGTGCACAGCTAGTCTCTCTTAATTTGTGCCTTTTGTGTTCTAATTTTCTACAAACATTGTAACGTGAAGGCCTGCTTGTTGAGGTTTTTGTCCTACCCGGTACCCCACAATTGACAAGCCCCAAAGAAAATCACACAGAGGTTTACATAAGATTATAAACTGATTGGCCCATTAGCTCAGGCTTCTTACTAGCTCTTATAACTTATATTAATCCATTGTTCTTATCTATGTTAGCCACATGGCTCAATACCTTTCTCAGCGGGGCAGCTCACATCCTGCTTCGTCAAGGACTGGGAAGGAGTGAGAGCATCCTTCTCCCCAGAATTCTCCTGTTCTCCTTGTGCCACTTCTACTTCCTGTCTGGTTTTCCTGCCTATACTTCCTGCCTGGCCTATCACCGTTTATTTAAAACATGACTGACAGAATGCAAAATTGTCCCCAACCATAACATATTTTTTAACCTAGGTAATTGACAAAATCTCCTTTTTATATTTATTCAAGAGAAATTTGTAATCCCCATTTTGGCAAAACTTTCTTCTTCAAAAACACTCTTTCTAAACTATCTATGTTTTAATCAGATGGCAAAAAGTCATCCATGTGATGGTAAATTATAGACTTAGGAAATTGCTTACATATTATTTCCATTGGCTGACTTATAAAGTATTGGCACAGAGTGAGGCTATTGAGCATTTCTTGTGGTAGGATAGCCATTGATATCTCCTAGGCACTGTGAGGGTAAATTTTTCTCTATCCTTTTCTTGTAAAGGTATAGTGAAGAAACACTCTTTTAAATGAATAACTATAAGAGGCCATCCTTTTGGAAATAGAGAAGGCAAAGAAATTCTAGATTGTAGAGGGCCCATAATTGAACTACATTATTGACAGCTCTTAGATCTGTCACCATTCACCATTTACCAGATTTCTTTTTTTACAACAAATAAAGGATAATTCCAAGGGCTGATTGATTCTTTTCAATATGGTGAACATCTAGTTGTTCTTGTACCAGGTGTTCAAAATCTGCAACTTTTCTTCAGCTAGAGGCTACTGCTTAACCCATATTGGTTTCTCAGTTAACCATTTTAAAGGTAGAGCTGTTAGTACCTTTAAAGTTTTGCTAGTTTCTTTATGTTCTTGTACAGCCTGAATGGCTGATGACCTTTGTGTATAGTACTTTATAATATCCTTCCCAGAATTATGAGTTCTTGGAACTGCAAGAATGTAATTCTGGGTATTCCATTGCTGCAGCAGGTCATTTATTGCAATATTAGCCTTATATGGCCTCAGCTTCTTTCTTTGACCTTCTGGCCCAATGAAGTCAAGACATCTCATGCTTTGTTTAACTTGACATATGGTTCCAATTCTTAGTAACAGAACATCTGCCTCTTGAGGAGGCCAATTTGAATGCCAAGATTCTGGAGTAATGATACTCACATCCACACCTGTGTCTATCAAAACAACTATTACAATGCCATTTATATGCACTCTTAGCTTTGGTCTTTGATTATTTAAAGAAGTCTGCCAGAATATACATTTCCTATTTCCTATTGGAATTTTTGACTTATCCTCCATGTTTATGTCATCAACTAAAACAGCATTGTCTTTTACAGAAAGCTCTGGATTTTTTAATTTTCCTAGAGAGACATATCCTCCATATGTGAATGACTTGGTCACTTATGGTTTGGGGGCCTGTGACAGTCACTTCAAGGAGTTTCCCAATGGTATCTGGTGGCTTTGTCTGTCTTTTGTTGATCTGCTTCATTGGTCCAATGCCAGCCTTTGCCACACTTTCTACATATACCTGAAGGCTGAGTCTTCCTATTCTTGCCATTCTCAGAAGAGATATTATTTCTAGGAATTCCTTGTCTACAATCCCTTCTCAAATGTCCTATTCTACCACAATTAAAACATTTGGAATCTTGATGTCTCTTTACTTCTTTGGAAATTGCTTCTCCTCCCCAGATTCAGTATTATAGTCAAATGTCTCAATATTTATTGTATGCAGGAACCTTCATCCATAGGTGCTGATATAAACTTTAAGGCCAAAGTATCTTTTTGCATTTTAAGTTGGCATTTTCAAAATCTAGAGATTCAATAAGTACTCATCTAGCATCTGGGTCTGTTATCCTATTTGTACAGCTTTAGTTAATCTTTGTAAAAATTCACTAAAGGCTTTTCTCTAGCCCTGTTTAATCATGGTATATGATTCAGTTTGTTTTCCTGGTTGTTGAATTCTGTCCCAAGTATTTAAGTCTGCTTTGTGCCATAGGGACATTATGTGTTCATCATAAAGAGCTTGAACCTGTGGGTCAGCATAAGTGCCTTCACCAAGAATTTGATCTTGGGAAGTCTCATGGCCTTTTTCTTTTCCATGTTGTTTCAAAATTTTTGTTTCTTCTCTGAAATAACATCTAAACATCAACTGGGGCCATCATCTAGGACTGCTGAAAGTTACTGAAGCCAGGCATGTGGTGTTGCTTTGATGCTAGATGATGATGTCTTTATCATCTCCTTAACAAATGTGGAATGCAAGCCATAAGTTACAACAGCTTGCTTAATTTCTTTTAGATCATTCATTCCTATAGGTATCCATCCACCTTCTTTGGATCTCTTTGGGTCTTTAGAACTTGATGCTTTGTCAGAGTAGATTACAGGGTAGGAAGCTAAAACCCTGGGTAAGTCATCTCTGACAGCTACTGGCGACGTTGAATCCTGTCTCTGTGCTTTCTTTCCCTGTTCATCAGCTCAAATAATTTCCTCAATTATGTCAAATCTTTTTACCATTGTCTTTTGTAAAGCCTGAATCTCCTGGCCTATATATAATTCTAGTGATTTTATTGAGGCACTTAGCCTCTGGTCATAATTCTGAACATGTGATCCCAAGGTCTGAAGTTTCTCCTTTAAAGATAACATCTCATCCATGAACATTAGTTGGATAGCATGCAGATTGCCATCTTGGAGAGATACTCTTTCTGCTCACCTAGCATAAGTTTTTAACAAATTTTGATTGTCAAATTCAACAGTATGAATTCTTTCAAATAATTTTTTTCATACAGTTAGATATGAATTAAATTTTGTCTGTCAAATTAATGTTATCCTTCTAATAGTATTAATTTTTCAGGTATCTTTGGATTATCAATGGTATTAATCCTGTCAACTAGCTGTTCATTATTAATCTGTAAAGAATGTATCATTCCTAAAAGTGCCACATTCTTTCTTAATGATAGAATATTAATAAAAGAACTGGGTCCCAATTTTGATAAATTTAATTATCACCATAACTATATAAACCTCACAGAATACAATACATAATATTAGCAAAAAGTTATTAAAAGTTTTAATATTAATGTAGACTGCCATATTGATTTATTAATTACCTATTATGTGATCCAGCAAACTGTAATCTTATTGTCCAGCAGATGTTGTGCTTGCAGAGTCACAACTAGAAGTAATGCAACTGGTGGTGACAGGAACAGTCTTGCACTACGTTAGTTTCCCACCTTGGTACTGGTTAAATGCTGAGAAATACTTTTTGCATGACAAATTAAAAGCGATTAAATCAATTCCATACATGGAACAAGAAACCCAGAACTCACAGGCAGGGAGCACAAACAGGAAGCTGCAGAATTCACTGCCAAGCAAGGAAGGTGTTATGGAACCATGCCAGGGAACGTGGCAGTAGTTTGTGTGCTTGTGAAATTTCCAAGTTATCATATACAGTAAGCTCTGCTGTGGTGGGGGTTCTACAAAAAAAATGTTTAGGTAAAAGAAAACCAAGCTGGTGGGGATGGAAGACGTTCTGGGCCATGTATTGACAGGCCTTTAGGCTGTCCACCTGGTAGGTGTGGAGTCTGAATCTACCTGGGTGCCAGATGAAGAAGGAAACTTAAAAGAAATCCCATAATAGCTCAGAATTGAGAATAATAGATGGGTATTTATTTAGGGGTAGACTCACAAACCAGAATCCTCTGCTGGAACAGACAACAGAAACTAAATCCTGCAGCCAGAAAAGAGTCCTGACACATATCTTACATTGGCATAAATAGTATAAAAGGCCACACCTCAGTGGGTGGTTAACTTACAGGCTATTGGTTGTAAAATTTCCTATAGCATGTAGAAGAGATGAACTTTAACTTTTTCATGTCAGCTGTGATCATCCCATACTCAAAATGATATATGCTATTGGATCATTTATGAACACTACGCAAAATTAGCAGTGTTAGTTTGGTCTAGAAATTCAACCACAGAAAAGTTTGGAATTAAAAGGAAAGACATAGTTACCGTGAAGTTAATTTAGTGGTTAATGATTATGTGAGAAAAGGAGTTATAGTCATATGAGAAATTGGCCTCTAGAAAACTAGCAATACTTACTTTCTTGGTGTGTATAGTGTTCAAAGTGTGTTCATTTTATAATCATACATTAAGATCATCATTTGTAGGATTTTTATTACAGTTTTTGAATTGTGTCGAATTTCCCAATAGTTCATATAAAATTTACACAGCTGTTTAAAGATGTATTAAGTTTATTAGCTTATTCAACTTTATGTGACTAAAACTAACAGTATTAAACTAAAGCATTGCTTAGAATAGGAATATTGTTATCATCACTGTTTGTTTTATATCCTCAAGGAATTTAAATGTTCTGACCAAAGAAGAAAATTGAGAGAAATAAGAGAGAATAAAAATCCCCATTGTTAGTATCATGTGGAGGCAAGCACTGATATCTTGTTTTTCACATGTTGACAACAAATAAAAGCAATATAAGAGGGGAGTGTTTTACTGCAATTAGGTAATACAGAAATTATCTTGTCTCTGGAAAGTTGGTCTAAGACCATTAACTCACATACCTTGACTTTGAGTTAGATGATAGTGCTATTATTTTAGTAGAAGTTTCTATAAACTTTCCCCAGGTAATGTAAGACACCTCTTCTGCCAACACCCTGAGGGAAAGCCATTTATAAATGAGTACATATTATATTTGTCTTTCTGGGTCTGAGATGCCTTACTCAATATGATGTTTTCTAGATCCATACATTTGCTCACAAATTTCAAGATGTCATATTTTTTTTCTGCTGTGTAGTACTCCATTGTGTAAATGTACCCCATCCTCTTTATCCATTCTTCAGTTGAGGGTCATTTAGGTTGTTTCCAAGTTCTGGCTATGATAATAATGCTGATATGAACATAATTGAGCACATGTCCTTGTGGTATGATTGAGCATCCTTTGGGTAGTTACCCAAAAGTGGTATTGCTGGATCTTGAGGTAGCTTGTTTCCTAATATTCTGAGAAACCATCACACTGATTTCCAAAGCAGTTATGCCAGTTTGCTTTCCCACCAATTCACAATCCCAGAGAACCTAGATAACAAAGAGGACCTTTAGAGACACATACATGGATCTAATCTATATGGGAAGTAGAAAAAGTCAAGATATCCTGAGTAAACTGGGAGTGTGGAGATTATGGGAAAGGGTAGAAGGAGATGAAGGGGAAAGGGAAGGGAGCAGAGAAAAATATATAGCTCAATAAAAGGCACTCTATTAGCTGTATTGGCCTGCATAAATAGTACTATAACATTCTTGATAAAGTCATGCTATGTTCAAATGTCTTTTAACAACTTAAGTGTTTAAAACAAACTTTAAATTTGTAATTAAGTATGAGATATTTAGAGAAAATGTGACTCAGTGTATTCTTCTTTTTCTCAGATGCCCTTTATGCAGTAAAGGCATAATCCTAAAAATAATAGATCTACTCTCCTCATCTAAATACAAATATTACTGTTTCATGGAAATCTCCCTCCAGCACACAGAAACTGCCAGTTATACAACTGGATGACAGCTGCACAACAAGAACATGGTGGCTGAGAAGTGATAATTAGATTTCTTACATTGTTTCCAAAGTCAGTTCTTTCAGAGGAGAATTTCTACCTTATTGAAGTTTTTATTCAGAAATATGGAAGTGTCAATGCTTTTTGCTTTTTTCCTCCAAGTTTTTTAGAATAAAACTTCACTTCTCAAATATAAATTTGGGCAAAGTGGGATAACCTGATTGAAAAGGATTTTGTCAAACTGGCCTGAGTTGAATTCCAGGGACCTAAATGATAGAAGAAGGAAAGTGACTTTTAAAAACTGACCTTGGACTGACATATGGGTTTCTGCAGCACATGTGATAATAAAAACATGCATGCATGCATGCATATATACATACATACATACATACATTAATAATTAAATGAGGTGACACAGTCCCTGGTTTTAAATCATTTCAATAAAAATGTTTATTATCCTAAGAAAAATAAAAAATATTTCAAAATACAGAATTGCATTTCCAAATCTTTCATTGCATAGTATATAAGTCCATAATATTTATTTTGAAAAAAATAATTCAACCTATTTCAAAATACAAAAGAATGCACTGACATTTAGCTTTTAAAACAAACCAGCCCTTTTTTGTTAATAAGCATTTCATTACATTTATCCTCTATGTCTTCAGGATTAAAAGCAAAGAAGAAGTCTGTCTTAAAACTTTGGCAGTCATGTCTTTTTTCACCTAATGTTCAAACACTGTTTGCAAAAGCTCTTCCTTTTTGCTCCAAAGTTGTTGGCCTGAAAGAAATGTGATAAAGAGAGTGTGGAGTCAGGGAGAAAAATTTTAGTCTGAACTCCCACTTCCTAGCTTTGTTACTGTTGTGGACAGTTATGAACACCTTGAGCTTGCCTCTGTGTCTGCCTGATTAACATGATTCAGTTAGAATCTTTTGTGATACATTGAGTAGTTCTAAGATTCTAGGTAACTTGGGGCACTGCTCTCTATAAGTGTGTGATTTTCTTAGTTGATTAATCTAGTTTTTGATCATTTCATGCATATAATGAACTCTAATCACTTCCCTATTATTATCTCCCTCTCACACTTTATATCATTTCCTGTTGTCACTACCAGATTCTTTCCTACATTCTTGATTTTGGTTCTACTTTGAGACCCATTTAATTTAATCAGGGGCATGTAGATTAGCATTCAGTTGGAACTGTGCATTGAGGTCTAGTTGAGTCTCTAATATATACTTAACTCATGGAAATGACTCCCCCATCCCTGAATCAATGAGCTACAAATAGTTCAATGCAGAGGAGTAGAGTCCTGCAAATCCTATTGATGTGGGATTTCCTTCTGCATTCCATGAATACCATTGGTTAATAAAGAATCTACTCTGGGCCTATTACAATGCAGAATAGGGAAAGGTGGGAATTCCAACCAGATAGAGGAGGAGGAGAGAGTAGGCAGAGTCAGAGAAAAGTCATGTAGCTACTGAAGAAGAAAGACAGGCAGGAGCCTGTCAGAATTGAGCTGGTACACCACTACCTCATTGTGGTACACAGATTAACAGATGTGAGTTAATTTAAGATATAAGAGCTATCTAAAAATATATATATGAGCTAATAGTCCAAGCAGTATTTTAATTAATACAGTTTCTGTGTGATTATTTCAGTTCTGGGTCACCAGGAAATGACAAGCACTCTCTGCCAACAAATTAGTGACCAATGTGGGGCCAGCTATATCAACGTAAAGCCTGAGAGTGATGTGGGAGTCCCCTCTGTGTGCTGTGATTACCATTAATGAATAAAGAAACTGCCTTGGCCTGTTGATAGGGCAGAACTTAGGTAGGCAGGGAAAGTTAGGCTTTAGCTGAGAGGAAGAAGGGCGGAGTCAGAGAGATGCCATGGAGCCGCCAGAGTCAGCCATGCTGGAACTTTGCCAGCAAGCCACTGCCACTTGGCATTACACAGATTAATAATGGGTTAAATTAATATGTAAAAGTTAGCAAATAAGAATCTGGAGCTAATGGGCCAAGCACTGATTTAATTAATACAGTTTCTGTGTGATTATTTTGGTTCTGGGTAGCCGGGACGAACAAGCAGCTCCCTGCAACCTGAGAGAGCTTGGATAGGAATTCTAGACACAAAAGAACAGAGATAAGGATTCTTTTTGGTAGTAACATCTTCTCAGGTGGGCTCTGTTTTCTAGAAGCTAGCAGAGTTGTGATTCTTTTTAAGAGAAGGCTTTCTGGCTCAGTGATAGCAGCAAAAACTGGGTGGCTCCTTTAAGAAGGCTTCCTATTATACACTAAGAGCATGAAAGCTCTGGTTTTTTTCATGAGGCTGAGCACTTAAATAGGTTTGTGAGCAGTGTTTTACAAACTGCTTAATGGCACAATGAAGGGGTGTGGTCCTTTGGCTTGTGACCACACCCTGCTGCCACCCCCCAAGGGGGCCGGGTCACC
>JAQHUG010000042.1:2776169-2848260 GCA_028555095.1 Dicrostonyx torquatus | reverse complement strand
GGGCAGAGTTTAAATGAATCCAGTTTGTCATGTGGTTATTTCGGGTGCAGGCAGCCAGTAGCTGAGCGGGCCAGTGGCTGGGGGCTTGGGAGCTTGCGGCTGGGGAACACAACACACACCTCTCCGCCTATTTACAACAATGCATACTCCAACAAGCTCGTATGCCCTCCTCCTTTCAGATAATACCATTCCTGATGAGTCTCTGAGTGCCATTTTCATTCAAACTATCACAAATTATAGTAATGGACGTACTTTCATTACTTAATTCAGTAGGCAAAAGAAAGAGAACAAAAGTGTCCCAGAGAGGTGTCCTGGATAGTGCTTTTACCCTCATCTTACTGCCATCATTGAATATGTTTTCATATATGAGCACCCTGTATTTACTTCATCTCTATCCATTCCTGGGCATCCTCCCTTTCTTCCCTTTCTTCCTACTCTCGCTATATGATTCATGATGTCTTCTTCTATAACTATTTTTGCTACATATACATAAAAGCTACACTTATCTACTAATGTAAGTTTAAGTATTTGGAATGCAGTTAGAAACTATACTGATTTAGGAAAAATGGTAGTTATAGTTTCTTCTCTAGGGTCTACAACCTCTCTAGTCAGGCACGTTGACTAGGTTTACAGTTACTAGATATCAGTTCCCTTCTATCTAGTGAACTTTGACTCTAGTTAATAGGTGTTAATAAAGTCTCCAATAGGTGGACTATTGGAGATCTTTTACCAAGCCAGTCATTGTTGTGGTGGACAGACTTAGTAGTTAAGTAGGACTGTATTACTGTTCTCATGTGGCACCTAAAGCTATGAGAGCTAGCACTGGGAAAGAGTTCCCAGGTCAGTGCCAGTTTGATTCTTCTAATGTCTTTCTCTAAAAGGTGTGGTTCTATTACTGACTTACCAATAGGTTCTAGAAATCATCCAAGGGCAATAGCATAGTCTATATTGTTTTGTGGGACTCTTGAACCTAAACTGACTAGTAACTTAAAGGGGAGATTATCTTTGCAAAGAAATGGGTTTTTTAGACTATCATATATGGCTCCTGAGTGGAACATTATTACCCAATATGCTACATGTAATAAATATGTGTGTGTGTGTGTAGTATACATGTGTGTGTACATGAACATAGTATATATATATATATATATAATGTATATTGTATAAATATATTATACATGTATTTTTAAGTAATCTTATAAAATATGTTTCCTTATGGTTTTTTCAAACATGCTTAATGTTAATTACTTTTCTCTCCCTCTTCTTTTACATTACGCTAATGTCCCTCTCTCTAATTATGTTACTCTATTTCCATTTCCCCTATTATATTACCTACGATCTCCCTCTCTAGAGCTTCCTCTTCCTCTCCCATCATCCCTTTCTTTTTCTCAAGTCTTCTGAAGTTATTCCAAATTATATATTATAAGGATTGGATCTATAATCTTCAAATGAAAAAGGACATGCAAAGTGTCTTTCTTGGTCTCGATTATCCCATTGAATATACTTTCCAGCTCGTTTCATTTACATGCAAATTCATGATCATACATCCTTCATGACTGAATAGAATTCCATTTGTATTCATGCCACATTTTTATCATCCACCCATCAGTTGGTTGTCTTAGCTGCTTCCATTTCAGAACAGCTGTGAACAGGGGAGCAAAGGACATGGCTGAGCAAGTATCTCTGCAGTAGATACATCTTTGGATATATGCCAACCATTAATACAACTAGAAACATTTTTAACTTAAAAAGAATTACTGCTGTGACTTCCATAGTGACTGCAGAGGTGTGCATCCCACCAATAAGATGAATGAGGGTTTTCCGGTCTACTCATGATCACCAGCATTTGTTTTTAATTGTTCTCTGGAACTTATCCAATCTGACTGGGATAAGATCAAATTTCAAAGTAGTTTTGACTGACATTTCCCTAATTTAAAAGGCTGTTGAACACTTTCTAGGCATCTCCTCTTTTGAAAACTCTGTTCACGTTCATAGTCCATTATAATTGGAGGCATTTGTTTTTATTTTCTGTGAAAAGCCCTAATTCAGTTTACCCTTCATTTGAAGAGAAATATTAACGACAAGATGAATGTGATCACTCTTACACTAGACCCATAAAGTGAAAAGGGCACCGTGGGGTTGAAGAGATGACTTAATGGTTAAGAGAGTTGGCTGCTCTTCAAAGAATTTTGGCTCAATTCCCAAGAATCACATGGATGCTCACAACCATCTAAAACTCCAGTCTCAGGGAATCTGATCCCTGCTTCTGGCCTTTCTGTGTATCAATCATACACATTATGCACAAACATATATGTAGTTAAAATAATCATACATATATATATATAAATATAATTTTCTAAGGCTCATAAGTTCTAGTAAAATAGAAGGAAAAATTAGATTATACACAGTACATTTCAACAATGTAATGAAAACTTTCCATCCTTAGTTACTATGAGAAATGGACTGTGCAAGGACCATAGACATGGCCATCTTAGAACACATGATCAGGTTCTAAGCCAGGCTTAGGGTTTTTATGTGTTCTCTCTATATAGGTGACACATGACAAATGGCTCTGTTTCAAAAGTTGGCAAACTATGAATCATGGACCAATTTTAGTATGCCACTTAAGAATAAAATCAAACTTTTGTAATACAGCCATGCTTAATTATTTACAGGCTTCCAGTGACTTCTTTTATAAAACAACAGAACTGTGTAGCTGCCACAGGGACCACACGACTGTCAAAAACTATGTGGCACCTCCTCTTTTATCTTCATGTTTTACCACTGCCACAACACATTCACTTCCAAATCTTGCATTTAAAACTAGGGACTGAAGTTTTACTACTACAATTCTTTCATATTTTTAATTGAAAAAAAAGTTAGATACGTTAAAACAGTTTGCTGTTTTCCATTTAAATTTGTAGAACTTTTGGCTTTATGGAATGCTTAGAAGCAAATTTGAAGATTGTGCATTCATGTATTCATGATCAAGTTCTGTTTGCTTGCTTTGCTAATAAATATGAGATAATTGTGAGTATAAATGTGAGGTCATTGCAAATGTATCTCCTAAACTAGGGCTTAAAAGGAAAATTATTTGTTTAACGCAAGTGAATTTGATAACACAATAATTACTGAGTTTCTAAAAATATAATCAATTCCACACCTACATAGTTGCATTGTATTTAAGACATTATTCATAGACATAATAATATTCTAGACATAATACATCTGTGTATGAAATGCAGGCCTAAGACCACTGGTCTAAGACACCAACTCCACAGAATAATTTGAAAGTGTAATAACGAAGGTTCAAATATGTGTCTGAAATTACTTCTAAAATAGAACTCTGTTTTTTTGAAGTAATAATTCAAAAACAAACAAACAACTGTAGATAATTTAGAAAGTCACAAAACTTTAACATTTGAAGACAATGTTAAACAAAATAAAAAATTATTTCATGCATTTTTGAGGTTAAAAACAATAATTGAATGAAGACTCATTGTAAGACAGTAGAAGAGCAACTTAGTAAAATCAAAAGAAATAAATGAAGCAGCTCAATGAGATTCAAAAGAGAATAATTATTGGAAAAAATGAGAGAGTTGTTATTTATGTCTTTTGTTTGCTAAGGCATAAAAGGAATATTTAGAGAAATCTATTAGAAAAAATATAGCTAGCTCTTAGGCTACAACATGAATCTTTATAAATTAAAGTTTATTTATACTCTAAAAATGTCCATGAAGCTTAAAAGTAATAAATTATTGCCTTCTAAAATTTTATTTTATTTTATTTTATTTGGTTTTTCAAGACATGGTTTCTCTGTGGCTTTGGAGCCTGTACTGGAACTAGCTCATGTAGACCAGGTTGGTCTCAAACTCACAGAGATCCACCTGCCCCTGCCTCCCGAGTGCTGGGATTAAAGGCGTGCGCCACCACCACCCAGCTAAAATTGTATTGTTATTTAAAACAATATATAGGTATCTTGACATGAATGGAAGAATTCTAAACAAATAACTAAAATAATTCTGCTGTAAAGTCTTTTAAAAAATATATAAAAATGTGAGGGTTTTTTTTTTCTTGAAAATTTAAGTCCTAATTCTGGGAGAGTCTTTTCAATAAATGTGCATAGATCTTCAACAAACTTTCAAATAGATAGAGATAGATAGATAGATAGATGTAGAGATTTCAATCATGTTGGAGTTCACCAGAAAAGAATTAACAGAAGTAGAATGGTTTCCTGTGACAGTGAAGAATGAGGCCTTCTTATCCACGTAGAACAGTAAAGTGTAACTTGAGGTCCAAATGGTTAGCTTTCTGCTTATAGATAGCAGATTAAACACAGGCTTTCTTGCATTCCTTACTGAACCCCTTGAAATAACAGAATTTGTTTGTTTTATTTTGTTTTTCTTTAAGAATAAAGACAGTAGAAAAAGAGGTAATAGAAAGAAAATTTGAAAACAATTTTTCCAAGTAGATGAGTGTCAAATAAATTAGCAGTCTCCAAAGTCAAATGCTAAGCAGGCTCTGGGGACTCCAAATATGGTACAGAACACCCAGAAGCCTGAAGGACTGAGGGCATCAAGGGGCCTATGGAATGCAATGAAGGAACAGCGCTGGTTAACGTGCAATAGTTGGCTAAATTTCCTTTCTGAATACTCGGGCAGGGGGACCCCAAGGCTTGACTCTTCAAGAAGACTACCCTGGCTAGTTTATAGCCAACTCAACCCAAGTTGGAGTTATTTATGAAGAGTGAGCTCAACTGAGAAGATGCCCCCACACAATTTGCCTGATTTAGGTCTGTGGTGCATTTTCTTAGTGACAGAGATGAGTGTACACAGCACTTGTGGGTCTTGTCACCCCTGAGCTAGTAGTAGTCTCGGGAGGTATTAAAAAGCAGATTGAGCTGGCCCGGAGGGCAGGCAAGTGCATAGCTTTCCCCTGTGCTGTCTGCTTCAGTTCCCGCCACCAGTTTCTTGTCCTTGACTTTCTGCCTTGATTTCCCTCATTGATGGACTATCACCTGAAAGTGTGAGATAAAATAAACCCTAACTCTCATCAAGTTGATTCTGACTTTATTAAAAGCAATAGAAAATGCAACTAAGTCATTGACTGAAGGATTTTGCTAGTCTGGGAACTACCATTAAAGGTGGAGAAGAGAGCCTATTACTTAGCAAACAGAGGCCTCAGGGAAACTCTTCTGACTGAAGTGGGAACATTCTGGTATGGCCTTTGCATACACTTCCCAGAATGAGAGTTTGTACCCTCTAGATGGTTGATCAGAAGATGATTTTCTGAAGAATCTGTCTATCAACAAAAACGATACATTGAGATAAAAGCAGTATTCCAAAATGAGTAACACAGGAGAATCAAGCTCTGTGGCATCAGGGCTTCTGTTGTGTAAATTAACCTTTCTTCTCAATATGTAGAATGCTACTGGGTTTATACATTTCTTGGAAAAATTGAAGGGAAAACCTATTTTTTCTCAGGAACATATTTTGAAAAGACAAGGCATAATGAAATCCACAAGGCTCTCATATATAGAAATCTTGCTCAGCTTCCCTTTTACTTTTATCCCAAGTGAAAAATGTCTGTGAAAAATCCTCATTATAAGAATAGGAGCCAAAACAAACAAACAAGCAAATAAGCAAAAAAGAAAAGAATATATTTAGAAAAGTATTATTACTAAAATGTGCATCCACGTGGCAAGACTGCTCTTAGATAAATGAGTATTTCTGAAAAAGAATTTTGGGAAGACATAAATGTGTTAGCTAAAAAGAGGAAACAAAATGATTGGCAGATAAATCAGGATACTGTTCTGGGGAACAGTTATAAGGAGAGAATGAAACGTAGTGAAAGAATTATTAGAATTCTAGAAAGAAAATAAAATGATGAAAGAAATCAGAAAGGAAATTTGTCAGAATCAAGACCAGGAAACAAACTATCAAAGATCCAGGATAGTGGAGAAAACAATCTTATGCATGGGAGAAAAATAAAGCCAGGTTCACTCAACAGAATTAATAACCCAGATTTATGTAATGATGAGATTAGGAGCCAAAACTGATGTGATAACATCTTTAATATTTTAAAGAAATGAAGATTACTTCCACTTTGGCATTTTATCCTGCACAGAATTTATACAAAAATTTCAAAGTGGCAGAGAACTCACTTTCAGACATATATTTCCCATAGACTCTTCTCTTCAATGCACCTTTCCCAAGAAAGAAACTCAAAGAATAAAACAAACAAACAGAATTAATAGAATTCGGAACACAGGCTATTCAAGGAAAAAAACAGAATGAAGAGCTGGTTATGAAGGGAGCTGCAGCAAACCTGGGAGAGGGAAAGTCCTTGAGGAAGTTAATCCTGCACCTGCAAAAGATGTGTAGAAC
Source organism: Dicrostonyx torquatus (assembly GCA_028555095.1). Classification (NCBI taxonomy): domain Eukaryota; kingdom Metazoa; phylum Chordata; class Mammalia; order Rodentia; family Cricetidae; genus Dicrostonyx; species Dicrostonyx torquatus. The sequence continues at coordinate 2,841,874 of JAQHUG010000042.1, read as the reverse complement.
AGAGGGAAATGATTGACACACCATGGTTTGTAGAAGCACTGAAAGATAATTGAAGTACAACTAAGCCAAGGGAAGATTTTGAAGGCATACCACATAAAGATGCTACTGAATTAACTTTAAGGCAGAAAATGTAGAACAAGGGAGACATATTAGTTCACATGTTCTTGTATGAATTAATGTTACATAGATGAAATGCGTAAAACCAAACATAATCTGACCAGAATTCCAAGAAGGTGGGAAACATTAGGAGAAAGGGTCTCTGCATGGTTCTTGTTAATAATTTCTCTCCTAGTTTACTTTTTGTTGCTGTAATAAGACACAGTAAAAGCCAACTTGGGAGACAAAAATGTTCATTTGCCTTAAACTTCTACATCATAGTCGATCATTGAAGGAGGTCAGGGCAAGAACTTAAGCTATAACTAGAGGTAGGAACTGAAGCAGAGACCACAGAGGAAAGGTGGTTATCGGTTTTCCTCCTGTTAAAGCCCAGGCCCACCTGCCTAAGGGTAGTACTAACCTCAGTAGGCTGGGCCCTTCATCCCCCACCTGTGAGCAATTAAGAAATGCCCCCACTGACATGCCCACAGGCCAAACTGATGGAAGCAATCCCTCTACTGACGTTTTCTCTTCCCAGGTGACTCTTGTGACAAGTTGATAAAATCTAACCAGCAGTGTCAGAGAAGCACTAGGCTCAGAGATGAAGAAAATACTAAAAGAAAATACCAGAACAGTTGCAGGATCTTGCACACAAGAAAACCAGAAGAAAGTGAGACAGTACTGATCAGGAGAAAACAGTGTTTTACTAAGATACAACGTAAAGCAGTGTCGAAAGTAGGTCAGAACTACAGTCAAATGACGTAAAGACAAATATCAGGAACGTGACCCCTGATGTCACCGGAGTGAAATGCCTATCTGGAGCAAGCCACATATTTTACTAAAGTCAATAGGACGGTGTATGTATTTAATAATAAGACTTTATTTCTTGAGAATAACCTTTTAAATTGCAACAATTTCATTTATAGGTATAAAGGTCCCTTTGAAAATCATATAGAAAGTGTTAGCTAATTATTTTCACCAAGCAAAATATGATCACATACACACACACACACACAAAAAAGAGAGAGAGAGAGAGAGAGAGAGAGAGAGAGAGGAAAGAGAGGAAGAGGAGGAGAGATTGAGAGAGAGAAAGAAACTCGTTAAAATTCCCAGACATTATCCTCAGAGGAGAAACACTTGAAGATTTACTAATTAAATTAAAGGAAATAGTATTATTTACTTTTTTGTAAAAAATAAAATATAGTAAAACTGTTAAAAAAATAAGCAAAATATAAAATTATATCTATTTGATGAATTATACCTTAAAATAAATTTTGATAAGTTAGCAGTCATGAAATTAATATACAGAGATCAATGCTTTTTATATAATCATTTGGACTTAATGTGAAAAAACATCAATTCCAATAGTCACAAAAATATAAATCAACAGGAAAGGAATGTTACTATAAATGCCTAAAACCTTTATAGCGAAAATATTCAAACACCCATAAAAGGCAAGGGAAAATTCATGAACAAGTGAAAATCAGTAACATGCTCTTTCAATTAGGGTTTCAGCCGCATTACACCATTAATCCTAAAGCATATGTTTATAATTGTATTACTTCTTAGAGAATTCCATGCAATGTATCTTGATCACATCACAGATCCATCCGTCCTTCCTCACTTTATGCCTTCATTATATTAAAAGAAGAAACAATCTTAGAAGAGCAGTCTGTCTTGATCCTCTTTCTCTTACAACCTTCCCACTCTACTTTCAAAGACAGTCCCTAGGCCTTAAGTGCCAGGGTTGTTACGTAAATGCATTAATTGGAAGCAAGCACCCTGCAGTGGGTTCATCTCTGCATTCTGACCAATGGTGTTTCTTTTGTGGCCTCCATCTGTCGTAGATGGATGGATAGATAGATAGATAGATAGATAGATAGATAGATAGATAGATAGATAGATAGATAGATAATAGATAAATGAATAAATAAATAGAAAATGAAGAAAGAAAGAAAGAAAGAAAGAAAGAAAGAAAGAAAGAAAGAAAGAAAGAAAGAAAGAAAGAAAGAAAGAGAAAGGATGAAAGAAATGTTTCTTTGATGAGGGATGAGAGCTACAGCTGCACTTGTGTATGGATATAAGGATGTTATTAAGAATGCTCCTACAGATTATATCTGTTTAGGAAACTGGAAACTGGCAGTTGTGGGTTCTTCTCTAGCTTCCATGACCTCACCAATGATAGGTTATTGATACAGTGCCAAGAATGAATTCACTTTCTCCTATTTAGTGGGCCTTAATTTCAAATAGATGGCTCTTGGTTACCCCTAGGATATAAGGGCCACTATGGCAATTTGCAGGATATCTTGCCAAAGTGGTCATTATTGTAGCTTGTTAGTATTACAGCTGGAGAGGATTTCCATTGCTTTACTCTTTTTTGCTTACTTGGCCACCTGCTGCATGGTTCTTTCTGAAGCTATGAGGGCTAGTCATAGCTAGACAGACTAGTTTCCAGGTAAGATACAGCTTGATCCATCGAAATCACGTTTCCAATATGTGTGGGATGGTCAACAATGGGGTCCTACCTTCTTTTCTAAGAAGAATCAAGGGCCATACTATAGCCTGTATTGTTTCAGAGGATATCTTTGACTGCTCTGACCAGCAACTTAAAAGATTCCTATAACTAGAGCAGGAGTTTGTTTTAAGGAGTGGTTTTTTTGTGTGTGTGGGGGGGGACCATTGTCAACACCAATTCATGTAATTTTAATTAATACAAACATACATATATGTTTATATATTAAATATAATTTTAAGTAGCTGTACAGTAATATACATCCTTATGGATTTTTCTAACATCTTTAGTTTACTTATCTGTAGATGGAGACTGCTCATTTGTTTCCCGACAGCCCAGATCTGAATAATAATACAAAAATTGTATTAATTACAATAGTGTTTGGACAATAGCTTGGGCATATTTCTAGCCAATTCTTACATCTTAAATTAACCTATTTCTATTAATCTGTGTATCACCAGGAGGCTGTGGCCTACTGGAAAGGTTCTGGCTGGCTGCTGGCATCTTTCTCCTTCAGCAGCTACATGGTGTCTCTCTCACTCCCCTACTTTCTCTGTGTTTGGATTTCCTTCCTGGCTTTACTCTACTAAACCACTGACTGAAACAGCTTCTTTAGTAACCAATAGTAATAAAATATGTTCATAGCATACATAGGGTAATACAGCATCATCTCCCCTTTTCTGTCTAAATGAAAAGGGAGTTTTTAACTTTAACATAGTAAAATTACATATAACAAAACAGGTATCAAGCAAGAAGTACAGTTTTAATATTTATATTTATTCCATATTTTATTATAATTAAGAAAAACTATGATTATAACTATCTATTTTTAGACTCCAGAAGGATATAATATTACCTACATTAACAGGAAGTGCATTGTAAGCAACTTTCAAAACTCTAGAATTGACAGAGATATCTCGCTGCCTGGACAGTCAACCAAAGTTCTTCTGTAACATTGGGGCATCCATCTTCAGCCTACAGGCCCATAGTATTTAGCAGACTTTTTCATGAAGCAGGAAATTTGAAGACTGTTTTGCATATATTGGCAGTTTGTCAGTCACTTTCTTCTATGTCCTGCAGAATGTCTGGCAGACTCTTTAATAAAGCAGGGACACTGGAAAAATGACTCTAAGAATGTCAACTTAGGCGAGTTCAATAATCATTTTTCTGTGGATCTTGCATGTCCAGTTTATACAGCATACCATCAAGTAGTGCAGGCAAGAGCAGTTTCTTACCCAAATGGCTAACCAACTCCATAAATAGCCTCTTCAATGCCCATCATCCTCCTGAAGTAGATTGGTTCTCCCAGGAGCAGATGCGTCTCATTGTTGAGAAAAGTCTAAGTTCTTAAAAGATTTTAAATGCCATATTTTGTTAGTCTTTGAAAGATTTGAAAAATACCTATCCATCTGAACTATACCCCTGTACATCTAGAAAATCTGACTAATATGACGACAAGTTTGACTATTATAGATGGCTATCTATTAACCTGTATTTTTAAATTTTACATTGATTTTTAAATGAGCTGTACAAACACAATACATCTGTTAAGAGCATAAATATATTTGTAGCAAAATTGACCTTAAATTTGTACCAATAAACCAAGATCCATACCAACGTAAAGTATTCATCTCTATAGCATTTCCCTCTTTAAATTTAAACAAACATTTATAAACAATCATTTATGGAATTTGGGCATTGTTTTCAAGGTTACTTTTTGCTTATTGGTGGGTTGTTAGTTAGGTCCTTTATGGGGTATTTTGTGTGGTAGGTCCATCTCAGCCAGCAGTCCTGAAGCTGTCATAGATGTTGGACCATCTGGGCCATTGCTTCAGGAGGTCTTGCTTGATCAAACTATATTAGTTGATAAGGCATCTACAGCTTTCTATCTTCTGTGGGAACAAAAGCAGAACCTCTTTTTCAAAGGAACATATCCTTTGACCCAAATTTTGAAGTCAACATATCTTTAAAATATATATGTTGGTTTATCTTGGCAACCCGTATAATAAAATGTCTCTCTGTACTTAGCTCATTCACGGTCAAAAAAATCACAGAAAACATAATAATATACATAATCCAGACTTTCTGTGTATTTTTATCTTTATGTGGCTTTTTTAATTTATTAAATTATTCAATATTTATTTTATTATTTTTCTCCTCTAATCTATAACTGCCTCTATTTTGTCTCATTAAAGACTTTGTTTTATTTTTTAAAACTATTTACTTCTTTTCATAGCTGTCTATACTCTTTTTCTTATCTCTATCAAGCCTACATATATTCTTAAACACATTGTGACCCATTCAGAGGTTTATTTTTGTCTGAATCTATTTTATTGCATACCTGTAATCATTTTCTGGCCAAGAGCACTTTTACAAATGTAAGCAGCTTGGTTGCAGTGGCCCTGGATGTTGACTCTGCCTCTCTCAGCCTTTCGATATGGTGGAGGTACCTTTTCTTCCAACTCTGGAACTTCTGGGTAGAAGCTGTCCTCACCACCTCAACTCTGCTAAGCAATTGGCCAATGCTGCCTCCAAGCAACTTGCAGGAAGCTGCCCACAATCCCCATTCGAGTGTCAGCCTCCTGAAAGAGCCAGAGCTGTCCCTGCAACTGACATGAACCAGTAAGTTTTCTTAAAAGAGCCACACAGTTTTTGATGCTACCACTGAGTCAGGAAGCCTTTTCTTAAAGAAATCACACCTCTACTTGCTTCCAGCAAACAGAACAAATCTGAGAAAAATACATCTATCAGGAAGTCGTGCTTTTGTGTCTAGAATTTCTTCCCAAGCTCTCTCGGGCTTTATGTGCATGTAGTTGCCTCATGTTGGTGCACCATTTTGTATACTGAGACTGCTTGTTGTTATTTGTGTTTGCAGCCACAAATAATAACACAAAACTATATTAGTTACAACATTGTTTGGACAGTAGCTTAGGCTGTGACCTGCTGGTAAGGTTCTGGCTGGTGACTGGTGTCTTTCTCCTTTGGGCAGCTACATTGTGTCGCTCTGACTCCACCTACTGTCTCTCTATATCTCTGTTCAGATTCCTCACCTGATTTTACTCCAGTGAAACCATTAGCTTAAACAGCTTCTTTAATAACCAATGGTAATAAAACACATTCATAACATACAGAGAGGAATCCCACATCATTTATCTGTCCTTTTTCCTCTTCCTCATGCTGCCCACACTCCTCCCTCCCCAGAAAAAAAATCTCCATCCAATAATTGACCTACAATCACCTGCCTTTTATCTTTGATTTAACTTCAGGTTCACATTTCCCCAGAAATAGTGTCAGACAACATTCAAACATATAAAAGGTGCCTAACATCATTCGCTACAAGGAAAGCTGCAAATGTGATTCCATGCTTACAATCATATTGGCAGTCAAATCTTGATACTATTAGAATGATAGTAAGTCAGAAAGAAAGCATGCAATTTCATGTAATTCTAGAGATTCTGAAAACAAACTACTCCAAATCACACAGAAGATGGTTTGCACAGAACCACGACTGCAATTACTCAGCATCTTTTTAGATTTGCTCCATTTCTGTTAAGACAGTCGCTTATTGCACTTGTCACTGATAATTTCTATACTTACAGGTTTCTTAGTGTGATTGTTAGAGCAGAAGACACTGTCAATCGAGGACTGGATAAATAAATCATACAATCCCTAAATGATGTGTCAACAGTAGAACACTGGCCTAGCATGCAGGGGACTCTGCATTAGATGCTGCATCACAAACAAAAACAACAACAAAAACTCACTAAGTTGTTTGTAAATTATAATGGACTGTTTTCTGGGTATATTATTATCTGTCAAATGTTCCTATTGAAGTTACTCTTTTTGTGCAAGAAAACAAACCTATGGAATTGTATTATGACATAACTATTAGTGTTCATTAGTTTGGGGGTTTGTCATAGGATCCAAGAAGATTACAAGCAAAAGCAAGAAGAAAAATCTTCACTCAATACCATTGGGTATCTTGGAGTTTTGATCAGTATCAGTTAAACCATTCTATTTAAACTTTGAAACACAAATTTAAAATTTATCCAGAAACTTATACAGAGTAGACAAAAGGCTAAAAGTTGTCCTCCCCAATTACATGATAAAAATAATCACTAAAATGTTGATGTGTGTCAGTATTGGAAGCATCAAATAAGGGCTCAGATTCTAGGACCATAGCTACATGTGTCCTATGTGTAGTATATAGTAATGTTATTAGAGAAAAAATAAATTATTTCACGAATGGTAATGGTACCATTTAAGAGAGGAAAAAAAAACTTACATTCTTATCTTTTGCCTTATTTGGAATTCGAAAAAGAAAATGTACTTATTGCCAAAAGAATCCTAAATGTTGTATATGATCATAGCATTTGGAATCCATGTCCAAAAGTAATTCAAATGTTCTGTAAAGAGGTAAATTAGAACATTCTCAGGGAAGAGATCCACCAATCCTAGCTGAATCTCAATGGCCCATAAAAACCCAGTTATTTCAAATCTGTCCTCCACAGGCAGTTAAGCACAGGCTCCTCTCGCTTATGCTGCAACCTACTTTCCTCATGCAGACACACGAATCACAGCTTCTCTCTGTTGTCGCCTTAAACTCACCAGCAAGAATAGTTTTGATTACTCCCTTTAGGCTTGAAGTAATGTGTTTTGTAATTGGCCTGTCATCCTGAATCTCTTGTTGATATTCTGGTTATTTTCCTAACAAGGAACTTCACTTTCATTGGCACTCTAGACTTAGTCTCAACAGGAAATGGCCCTTTCTGGACAATTCTTATAGCATTACTATTTTTCATGAATTTATACTATGGTTATCGATTTGCTTGCAAGTTGGGAACATAATTTCAAAATAACAGATTATACTTCTCATGGGCATTCTTTATGTTCTTTTCTGGATCAAAAATTTTCTTTCTAACATTCAAAAGTATAATAATTATAAAGAAAGCAGTAATAATGCTCAAATAATATTTCTGAAAGCATTTGGAGTATTTCTATTTGGTGTTTGCTTTATTCATTGTTTCTGTAAAGCTAGGGGATATAAATGAAGTCCAAATATAACAGTGTTCAATCCTTGTAAAACCTGCCCTGTGGACTATCACAAACACATGACTTCAATTGCCTGGGACTGATTCCTACATAGCAACTCTGGATGCCAGCATCTGACTCATTACATTGTTAGGAGAATTTAGATAAAATTCACCCATGATTCTAACCCACTGAATTAACAATAAATGTTCATTTTTTACCCCTCTTTTACATAACTTAACACTTAGGCAGTTATGAATGCTGACACTTCCCTTGGAAGGCTGATACATAGTGAATCAGCAATCGCCAGCCAGTCTCAGTGTGAACACCTGTCTGTTAGTACCCTGGGCTTCTTAGCCTCTCTCTGGAACAGATTGTAAGAAGTGATTTTTCTCTCAAGCCGTAATTCCTCAGAGTGCTTTCAGACAAGGAAAGCAAGTGTTTTGGAACCATCCTCAGAGTCCAGAAGCCCCAGAGCAAGGTGTTCAGCTGCTTGTGGGAGAAATGCTCCTCTTTGGAAGGGCGGGAGGAGGGTAGACTCTCACAGAGGCTAACCTGAGGAGACAGGATAGGGACAGACAGCAAGACTAGAATATGGATCACAAGGAACGAACTCACTAAGATGATAAACTATGCTTCTTCCTTGGGAATGTACTAGAGAAGCTTTAAGCCAGCCGAGTCTCCAAGTGGGCAGAGCAGCATGGTAGAATCTTTCAATGCACTGCTCCAGCACCCAGAGAGATTTGCTTTAGGATTGCAGTCTGCATGTATGCTCATCTTGAAGTCCCACACAACCTTCAGTAGTCATCTATGAAAATGATGGTTGAGAGCTATTTCCAGGTCAGGCTCCAAAGCCACAGACATACCCTGTCTTGAAAAACCAAAAAAAAAAAAAAATGATGGATATAAATGAACACATCTACCTGCAAGACGCATACCTGCACCCACTCAGCCAAAGTTATACCTAAATCCATACTGAACAGTGTTTGCACATGAGTGTGGCCAGGGGATTCAGTGGGAATCATGGACACCAGGAATTCATGACGATATTTTGCAGAGAGTTCTGGCACAAAGGCCCCAGATAATCACCTTGGAAGATGAAGAAACAGATCAATTCTCTAATAAGCCAGTGTACAAGGTAGCTCCAAAAGTGTGATGGTGATTGCTCACGGGCATCAGCTGGGAAGTTAACTGCAGAAGAGTTGCGAAGAGAAGAGCTATGTTGTACAAAGTGGCAGCAGCAGCGGCAGCAGCAGCAGGTTGGTGCAATGGCTTCACAACCATGTGAGGGGCCTGAATACATGGTCTGGAGCACTTGCGAGTAATTTGGGGATGCTATATATGAAGAAGCCATGCTTCAGGAATGCGAACATGTTATGTAGCAGGTTCTCTGTAACTGAAACATTCCTTGGGCTCTGAGGATGGTCAGGAGGCTCATGAGATTGTGAAGGTAAACAGATTTCATGTGCTAGGGAAGCTGAAACTTGACAGTTTTCTTCCCAGTTTATTGAAGCAAGAAACAACTTTTGGGCAGAAGACTGATCCACAGAGTAGCAGAGAAGTTTCCCAGTCCTGTAGAGCTGCCTGCAAGGAATTCAGAGCTCCAAGATCAGCTTTCCTGAGTTGTGACAACTGTTGGGGTGGGATTTTCAGTGATGTGTTTGAGTCAGTGCTGCTCCTTTATGGAATGCCAATAAAAACGCATCGAGTTACCAAGTTGGACTTTGGTACAATTGTTATTTTCGTTTGTGATCTAATTCCAGGTACAGTAGATCTCTCTCTCTCTCTCTCTCTCTCTCTCTCTCTCTCTCTCTCTCTCTCTCTCTCTCTCTGTGTGTGTGTGTGTGTGTGTGTGTGTGTTCCATCTCCCCAAGAAAAGTCTTTCACACAAGAGACCATGACTATACAATTACTATAAATGATTAGACAAAAACATAATAAAAGGTAAAAATATTCATACTTTTGAAAGCTGTATGAGACTAGCATAAAATCCATTTGGGTAATGGGTCACAAAAAATAGCATTTACCAATTCCAAATAAAATACTAAGCAAGTGAAAAATTGGTGAATTGTAGAATTATAGTGTGTTCATCTGCCTATTATTCAACCAGATGTTTAGCAGTTAAAAATTTAAGGTAGGATAAAAATGGCTATTCTAAGCTATTTGTTTCTCCACACAACCATTAGTGTTTGTCAATGTACACAAAGTAACTTGTTGATATTCTTGTTTGGCTTGCATTTGACCTGCAGAGCAAGTTAAGGAAAACTGATACCTTGACAATACTGAGTGTTCCTTTTCATAAACGTAAAGCACCTCTCCATTTATTGTCATTGTTTCCTCTTTATTGAGATGTATTATGTGAGAATTTCCTCTAAGATAAACTATTCTATCCCTCAGGGAAGGTCCTCACTCAGGAAGTAAACAACTCAAAATGTCAGGAAGTCCCTAAAACTGATCAGATTCTCTATGTTTCTCTTTTGCTTTGTAGTATGTGTATAAGCAGTTAAGGACTACTGAGAAATACTCAGACTAGCTGAAGCTCCCTAGACAAGCTCAGTCCGGCTAAACCACCCAGAAGAGGCAGAGACCAGATGAGCTTCCTAAAGGTTTCAGACCAACTAAATAACCTGGAAAGGACAGCTCCAAGCTGTTGAGCTGCCTGCAGGTTATACAATGCCATCCCAGTCTCCAGGTTGCCTAAGCTGGCAAGCATGCTGCTGTGGGCTTTTGCTAATGCAGTTGTCCTTGAGACATTCTTGTCCTGTAAATGATTCCTCACCTATAATCCTGTGTATAATCTGAATAAACCCATGATTCACCAAGCTGGGCTTTGGTAGTATCTATACTTTGGTCTGTCAAATGTTCCCTGTATTATGGGTATATTTGTCTTCCCTAGATTAGGACACAGCCTTATAATTTATAATCTGTATAGACATTTGTCTTGGAATGTATAAATAATGTATTTGTATAACTATAAAATTATAAAAATGCCCAAATGCCACTGTCTAATTCTTAAACATTTTTATCATGTCAAAAGGAGCCTTAGCCACATTAACAATCACTCTATTTTCTTTTATACGTAGACTCTGTAAGCAACGTCTAGTCTACTCTATTTATTAATTCTGAACAGATCAGTTAAAGGAATCATATATATATATATATATATATAAAATACCTTATTATAACCTTCCTTTTTGTTGTTTAATTTCACTGTTTTAACTCAAACATATGAATTTTTTTGTCTAGACCATAGATTGTTTACTCATTTACTGGCTGTTAGAAATTATTTGTTTTTAGGTTTTGGCTAGTGATTCAATTTTAGTGTAGTCATTCAAGCTCCTTTGTACTTGCTGCACACATGATATGTAATTTCTCAATATTCTAGTTTGAATACCTCTGTGTATTTGAATCAAAAGTGTATTCCCCATATTAAAAGAATAAATCTTGTTTTAAGCCAATATAGTCTTACAATGGATTATTTTAGAAATTTTCATTTAATATTATTAATCCAATTATGTGTATACTTATTTTGAGTTTTGTTTGCTTTTGCATGTCTGTGAAAGAGAGAGAGAGACATAGAGAGAAAACAGAGACAGGGATACATGGAGGAAGAGAGAGAAGGATGAGAAAGATAAAAAGGGCAGGTACATATATGTGTGTGTGTGTGTGTGTGTGTGTGTGTGTGTGTGCGCGCTCAGAGAGCTGATACATTTATGTGTGTGTATGTCTGGAAGCCAGGAAAAAATCTGAAGCGTTAAGGAATTGCTCCTCGGCCTGAACCAGCAACATCTGCTGGAGCAGGCCCAAGGCAGCAACTTCCACAGGAGCAAGTACAAGAGAGCAACCACTGAGGGAGCAGGCCTAAGCCAGAGACCTCTGCGGGACAAGGCCCCAAGCCAGGGAGATATGCCAAGGCAGGCTTGAGGCAGCAAACTTAGTGGGAACAGTGCAAGGTGAGCAACTTCCACAGGAGCAGGTCCTGAATGACCTACAGGATTGCAGAACAACACCAGGAACTCCTCTGACCTCTGGGAACACTGAGTGACCTCCAGATGACTGAAACCATTACCCTGACTGCACCCCAAGGACCAACCATCTGAGCCTTGGATCCACTGGCACCTGGAAGATTGATCACCAGAGACACAACCCCAACTATACCAATCAGAGGAAAAGATAGGTAGACAAGGTAAGAACACACTCAATACCACCACAAAGAGCAATGCGACACCAACAAACACTAGTAGCTCTACAATAGCAAGACTTGAATACTCAAATATAGATGAAGCAGAAGAAAATGACCTAAAAAATAGCTTTAGGAGAATGTTTGAGGCCCTTAAAGAAAAAAAGAAAAGTTTCTTCAAAGAAATAGGGGAAAAGACAAACAAAAAATTGGAAGAAATCAACAAATCTCTTAAAGAAAACCAAGAAAAAGCAATCAAACAGATGAAAGAAATGATTCAAGAATTGAAAATTGAAATAGAGAAACACAAACCAAGGAAATTCTGGAAATGGAATATATGAGAAAATGATCAGGAACCACAAATGCAAGCTTAAACAGCAGAATACAAGAGATGAAAGAGAGAATCTCAAGCCCTGAAGATATAACAGAGGAAACAGACTCATTGGTCAAAGAAAATATTAAATCTAACAAAACCTAAAACAAAATATTCAGAAAATATGGGACACCATGAAAATATAACACTAAGAATAAAAGGCATAAAAGGAGAAATCCAACTCGAAGGCACAGAAAAATATTTAACAAAATCATAGAAGAAATCTTTCCCAACCTAAAGAAAGACATGCATATGAACATACAAGAAGCTTGCAGATCACCAATGGACTAGATCAAAAAAAAAGTCCCGTAGCCAGATAATAATCAAAGCCCTAAACATACAGAATAAATAAAGAATGTTAAGAGCTGCAAAGAAAAAATATCAAGTAACATATAAAGGCAAATCTATCAGAATTACAAATAACTTCTAAATGGAAACAATGAAAACCAGAAGGTCTTGGTCAAGCATGATGCAGACACTAAGAGACCACAGATGCCAGCCCAGACTACTATACCCAGCAAAACTTTATTTTTTGGGGGGAGTTATTTTTTATTTTATTGATTTTTATTGAGCTCTACATTTTTCTCTGCTCCCCTCCCTCCCTCTCCCCTCCACCCTTCAGCCCTTCCCCAAGGTCCCTATGCTCCCAATTTACTCAGGAGATCTTGTCTTTTTCTACTTCCCACATAGATTAGATCTATATACGTCTCTCTTAGTGTCCTCATTGTTGTCTAAATTCTCTGGGTTTGTGATTTCTAGGTTGCTTTCCTTTGCTTTATGATTTAAAAACACCTATGTGTGAGTACATGTGATAATTGTCTTTCTGGGTCTGGGTTACCTCACTCAAAATATGTTTTCTAGCTTCATCCATTTTCCTACAAAATTAAAGATGTCATTATTTTTTGTGCTGTGTAGTACTCCATTGTGTAAATGTACCACATTTTCCTTATCCATTCTTCAAGGGGCATTTAGGTTGTTTCCCGGTTCTGGATATGACAAACAATGCTGCTATGACCATAGTTGAGCACATGTGCCTGTGGCACGATTGAGCATCCTTTGGCTATATACCCATTATTGGGTCTTGAGGAAGGTTGTTTCCTAATTTTCTGAGAAATTGCCACACTGACATAGAAAGGGGTTGTACCAGCTTGCATTCCCACCAGCAATGCAGAAATATTCCCTTTTCCCCACACCCTCTCCAGCATAAGTTGTCATCAGTGTTTTTGATCTTGGCCATTCTTACAGGTGTAAGGTGAAATCTCAGAGTTGTTTTTATTTGCATTTCTCTGATGACTAAGAATGTTGAGCATTTCCTTAAGTGTCTTTCAGCCATTTTAGATTCCTCTCTTGAGAGTTCTCTGTTTAGGTCTATACTCCATTTTTTATTAGATTATTTGTTCTTTTGATGATCAATTTCTTGAGTTCTTTGTATATTTTGGAGATCAGACCTGTGTCTGATGTGGGGTTAGTGAAGATTTTTTCCCATCTGTAGGCCTTTTTCTTTTGTCTTGTTGATCATGTCCTTTGCTTTACAGAAACTTTTTAGTTTCGGAAGATCCCATTTATTAATTGTTTCTCTCAGTGTCTGTGCTGCTCTCAGTGTCTGTGCTGTTCTATTTAGGAAGTGGTTCCCTGTGCCAATGCATTCAAGTGTACTTCCCACTTTCTCTTCTATAAGGTTCAGTGTAGGAAAAGCAGTCTGAACTGGCATCCATGTTTCTTAATCAAAACACTAAATATACAGAGTAAAGAAAGAATATTAAGAGCAGCAAAGGGAAAAGGCCAAGTAACATATAAAGGCAGACCTATAAGAATTAAACCTGACTTTTCATTGGAGACAATGAAAGACAGAAGGTCATGGTCAATCGTCATACAGACATTAAGAAACCATACATGCCAGCCCAGACTACTATATCAAGCAAAAATTTCAATCACTGTAGACAGACAAAGCAAAATATTCTATGACAGAACCAGATTTAACAAATACCTAGCTAAAACCCTGTCCTATACAAAGTACTGGAAGGAAAACTCCTAGCAAGAATGTTAGCTACATCCCCCAAAACTCAAACAATAGATGATGTCACAGCAGCACATTCCAAAGAAAGGAATAACATCACCAACAATTAAACTAAAAAAACAGGAACTAGACATCACTGGTCATTAATATCCTTAAAATAAATGGACTCAACTCACTTATAAAAAACACAGGCTAACAGTTTGGATACAAAAACAGAACCTCAATGAACCTTCTCAAAAACTGACCACATACTAGGTAACAAAACAAGCCTCAACAGCTACAAAAAAAATTGGAATAATGCCATACATATTATTCAATCACCATGGTTTAAAATTAGAATTCAATAGCAATACTAATTCCAAAAAGCCCACAAACACATGGAAAGTAAACAATGTTCACCTAAATCATAAATGGGTCAAGGAAGAAATAGAAAGAAATTAAAAATTTCCTAAAATTCAATGAAATTGACAACAAAATGTACCCAAATTTATAGGAAACAATGAAAGCAGCATTAGGAGAAAATTTCATAGCACTAAATGCCTACATAAAGAAGCTGGAAAAATTCCACACTAGTCATTTAATAGAACACCTAAAAATTCTAGAACTAAAAGAAGTGAACTCAACAAGGAAGACTAGCTGGCAGGAAATAATCAAATTGAGAACTGAAATCAACAAAATAGAAACAAAGGAAATAATACAACGAATCAATGAGACAAAGAGTTGGTTCTTCGAGAAAATCAACAAAATAGACAAACCTTTATCCAAACTAACCAAAAGGCAGAGAGAGAATATCCAAATTAACAAAATCAGAAACAAAGAGGGGGACATGAACGGAGAATATCCAGAGAAACATCAGGTCATAGTTCAAAACCCTGCACTCCACAAAATATAGCTATGGACATATATTCTTATATATTTCATTTCAAATCAGTTAGGAAAACAGTCCAATATGAAAACTTGCTTATTTCATTAGCTTACATGAATTATTTTTCCCTGTTCATTTTACTTCAGACATAAATTGGTCTCAGGAATCACATTCTTCCTGAAAAGAAAGTTTTCTTACAATAAATTCTTAAGATCTTATTTAATCTGAACATAGCATTTGCTTTTATTTTTAATGATAGTATTACTAGATAGAAGACTTTGGGATGGCAGGTGTTTTCAAACTATTAAACGCATGAAACCATTTCTTCTGCTCCTCTTGGGAGGGAGAAGAGATGCTGATCTAGGTATATGGAATATAGTTAGCTAAAAGTAATGAATTTCCCAAGATTATTAATGCAGTGTTATTGAATGAAAACGTGGATGAACACTTTTGCTCTGCTTGCTAACTGCTGATTTTAAAGTCATTCATTTTGGAGGCCATTCACCTCAGCAATGTAATGATGGTCCTCCTCTAGCTCTGAGGAGCATGGACTTTACTAAAGCCAGACAGCAGTTCAAACGATTCTATAAAGAATTGCCTTTCACTACATTTCTCAGAAACTGTAGCCTTTCAGTTATCTCTTGACTCTTCTTGGTGAGGGTCACATTCCCTTATCTCCTCCAGGTCCAGGCTTTCCCAGGTTTTCTTTGTTTCCTGAGGAATATATTTCTTTGTGTATTCTATTAATTAATTTCTGATCTAAGCCATAGTAGTTTGTAATCAATAACTTTTCACTGGGTTAGCAGAACCCAGCATCTGGCCAATAAACAGCTGAGTTTTGGAAATCAGAAAAGCAGCCCACCCCAAAGTCCTTAACTATCCTGGAATTTGGAGCTACCCTGGAACCCACCTTTCTGTTATTCCTTCTAACAACTCCTTATGAAAGCATTGCATCTGTAACCCTAGGCAAGATGGCATTTACAGTGACAGTGACAGCATCTATCTTTTAGGTATCTAACTGTCTAATAATTAAATATTTTTTCTTATATCAACTTGTCTTTAAGTCTTAAATTGGAAGCAATGGACTTGTGCTCACCATTACAGTTTTGCTAATGTAATAACTGACTGTGTATTTAATTTTAAAACAAAAAAATGACATTCCTACCACTAAAGTGATGACAGCTTAGGAAATGTGCATTCTCACATTTCCGTGAAAGTCCAAGGTATTTGTGTTGCTCCTTCCTCCTAATTCAAATTCGCTGCTGAGCCACACTCATGAATTCCTTTTCTTCCTATACTTTCTAATTCCGTATTTGTCTTACATCATTTTGAGCCCAATCTTGACTTTGCCTATGATGAGATGTGGTCATCACGGATGACTTCATTTTTTCCCAGCATCATTTCCCTCAACTCTTTGGACATGTTCGTAATTGCTGCTTTGAAGTCTTCGCGTGAATCCCTTAATGATAGTTTCTATTGCCTTTCTTTTTTTGTTTGTAGCATATTGGTCACACTTTCTTAATTCTTTGAATGTATCATAATATTTGGTTGAAAAACTGATGCATGTGAATGCTGAGTACTCACACCAACCTCTTCAGGATCAGTCGTTTTCCTGTTTGCATTTTTTTATTGATTTAATTGTACTATTTCAGTTATGTTTATTTCTCCTGAGGTGTGCTGCTTCTGACCAGTTTCTCAGAAGATAACTTTGGAAATTCACAGACTTCCTGAGATGAATGTGGTTGGAGCAGAGTTCCCTTTTCTATCTTCTGTCATCTCCCTCTTACATTTCTGTCTATCTGGCTGGTCTATCACGGTAGATATTATGTCCAGCTATTGGTACCCACTAATTGCTATCTGATTGCTCTATTCTTTCTACAGGACTGAAGCCTAAAGTGTTTCACAGTCTGTTCTGATTAAAGTCTGTCTCTTGAAAGGACTGGGATCTGTCAGCATTAGAATTCTCCAACCCAGGGAGCTTTTTCTCTAATTTTCAGAGTTTTTTCTTGTAAATTTACATTGTCACTAGCAAATATTATATGTCTACTGGGCTTCTCTTATCTACTCACCCCACCCCATCACTGTTGTTTTACACAATGAACTTGCACTCTGTCTTTTCAGAGTTTCAAAGCTTTAAATTCTTACTATCAGCCTCCCCCCAAACAGAATCTGTGCCCAGGGTACAACATTATTAGAGACTCTAAATATTCATTTTACTATTGCTAATTTGAAATATATCTCACATACTATAGAATTTATCCATGTAAATTATATAACTAAATAAATTCAGGTATAATTGCAAAATTTGCCCACCATCAATGTTATAAAGTACTATGGCATTCCATCACGCCAGAAACTCCACTAGTGTTAATGGTTCTCCATATTTATTATGCGCTTATACATAATATATAACTATATATGTCACTATGTTATGTATTATGTTCGTAGAATAAATTACACATTAATCTATATTCAGATCATATGTTCATGTAATATAGAGACTTTCTGTGTGGTGGTTTGTTTCATGGTAAGCCAACTAAAGTTCACAACATTGGGCACTCTTAAAGCCAAAAGAAAATCTTTATTGTCACCCATCCAGTGGCTGCATGGGGAATTTGTCCAAGTCAAGCCTTACAGTCTTTTGTCTTTTATGCATAAAGAAATCCTGTTTGTTACACTTCAGTTAGCAAGAAGCAGAACTACAGGAGCCAAAAAGCAAAGTTAGTACATATAGGAACTAAGTCTTGGATGTATTACATCTTTGTTCCCATTTTGGCAGGTGTTGGGGCCTACGTGTTGGGTATTATAGTAAGAATGGTCCCTCTAATGTGGCATCTGTCATGCTACAATCTAAGTGGTGTCTATTTCAGGATCTCTCTTAACATGTTTACAAAATTCGCCCATATTGTAAGAAGTCTCAGTGCTTTATTATGCTTGAGTGATATTACATTGTATGGATACATGTATTTATGGATTGTGTTTTCATATTCATGAACATGTGCAAATTTTCCTGTATATTATTATTATGAATAATTATCTTAAAAGTAAACATTTGTAAACAGAGACTGCTCATTCATTTCCCAAACTCTCAGACCCAAATAGTCACACAGAAACTATATTAATTACAACACTATTTGATTGAAGACTCGGGGGTATTTCTATCTAGCTCTTACATCTTAACCCATTTCTATTAATCTGTAAATCTCCTTGAAGCTGTAGCCTACCAGTAATATCCCAGAATCTGTCTCCTACATGACATCTCTCTGACTCTGCCTACTATCTCTCTCCTAAACTGTTGGCCAAAGTAGCTTTATTCATCAACCAATAAAAGCAATACATATACAGAAGGACAATCCACATCAAACATTTATAAACATTTATGTGTAGACATATGTTCATTGTTATATTATTCACGGTTTTTTTTTTTTGTAACAGCTTCACTGTGAAGGCAACATTTGTTATTTTCTTGTTGTGTGATGATTTACTCTTTTGACATTTTGGTCTTTTTTGGGGGGACTGCCACCCAGATTCCAAACAAATCACACACAAAGACTTATTATTAATTAGAAATGTCTGTCCTTAGCTTGGCTTGTTTCTTTCCAGCTTTTCTAACTATCGTATGCCTCTGGGCTTTTTCCTTTTCTTAATTCTGTATATCTTACATTCACTATTACTCCATGGCTGGCTGGGTGAATGGCTGAATGGGCCCCAGTGTCTTCCTCTCCTTTTGTTGCTCTTTTCTCCTCAGTTCTCTGTATATTTATACTCTCTGCATGCAGGTCACGCCTATCCTTGCTTCTGCCTTGCTACTGGCTGTTTGGCTCTTTATTATGACCATCAGGTTTTTTAGACAGGCCAAGAATCACAGCTTAACAGAGTTAAATAAATGCAGCATAAACAAAAGTCACACACCTTAAAATAATCTTCTCCAACATTTTCTCTGTTTTGTCAACATTCTGATATGATTGAAGTGGAATCTTGCTGGTTTTTTTTTTATGTGAGTTTCTTTAATGAGTAGTGACCTTGAACATCCTTTAGAGTTTATATTTATTCTTTGGAGATATATGCATTGAAATCCTTTGCCTATTCTTGCCATGTTATTTATTTTTGTATTGTTGAATTCTAAAAGTTCTACACTATGGAAAGTAGACCTTTACTAATTTGTATTTTTGTTGTATTTTGTGGTTATTCTGATCACTTTCTGTAGAGCACCCTTTGAAGTACAGAAGCTTTTACTTTTGTTAAAGACCAATCTCTCCCTTACAATTCTGATACCAGAGCCAAAATCATTGTTAATAATTGTGTTTGTTTTTGTCTAAGAGTATATCTTAGATAAAACATTAAGGCCTCCTCTAACCTATCTTTAATTATTTTTAGGCACAAAATGAGGTGTGGCCACTGAAGCTTCTGTTCTATTAGTGTATTGATCAGCTAATAATTGGAAAAGGTTTCCTTAAGTGTCTACTAGTCTTTGCCAAGGAAATCTGCATGCTCACATCTTTATTGTTAGGGTGATAGCTCTGCTTTTATCTGCCTTTGCCTTTCTTTCCCACTTACACAAGCCCGCAATGTTAACTAACTGTGAAATCTTAGAACTCACTCAGTTCTTCCCAGAGCGACCACACAACCGTGATCACATACTGAGCTGGACACACATATGTGCCTTTCTAGAACCCAGGAGAGCTCATTTCTCTTTCAGTCCCCATGTGAACCCCTTATGGTCAAGTTGTTTTCTCTTTAATGCCTTTATTGGTTATCAATGTCCTTAACATTTTCTACTGTTTCAAACAACTATAATATTAACCTTTTAATACTTTTTTAATATTATGTTTTACTTTTACAGATTCTTGATGAAAAAAATCTGTTAACACTAACTGACTGATTATATCAAATAAAGATAGTTTCCTGGAGAAGTGATGACCATTCTCTAAGAAGCTTCTAGACCCCCAATGTCACCTGCCACTTCTAATGTCTAACAGATTGCTGACTGTTACCAAAACAGTAGACTTCTAGTCTTCAAAACATCTTTGAAGCTGAGGGTAGAATGAATTGGTGGTTAAAATATCATAAAACTACCTAGTCAAATTTTTATTTTTATGATATTTAGTGTTATATTTAGTGGCTTCATTTAATTTTTTTATTATATTTAGTGTTTAATAATTTCAAATATGTATATCTTGCATACTGGCCACTCTTAACTTCCCATTTTCCTCCAACCTCAGTCACGTCCCTCTGCACAAATTTATCTCTCATGTTCATGTGTATTACTTGTGCATATTGTGACCAACTGAGATTAACTAGGGCCATCTGTGTCACTGTAGGCTGAAAAGCTACCCTGTGCAAGTTTATTTCTTAAAGAATATTCCCTGAATTTTGTTAAGTCTACTCATTTCTAAACTTTTGAAAAATTTAATTTTCAGCATGTTTTTTGCCTATGTTCTCACTGCTTTTATGAAAGAGATAATTTTTGGAGCAGCCCACCATGAAATCACTACCATGCATTTAATTTTAATGTTCCACTGTGAGTATTTTTATACTGTTCTTATCTCCAAGGAAATATTCACAAGGTACAGTCTGTCCCACCTCCCAGGGACAATCTTGCATAAAAGCAAGGCATTCATCCATTCTCTGGATTCTCTATAAATTGTTATCTTTGTCATGGATGTTAAAAAAGTGGTACCTCTTCCAGTGACTGATTGAAGTTTTGTTTAAATAGAATATGAGTATTCAGTACTATGCTTGTGTATCTATATTTTCTTTATATTTCTAAAATAATTTTAAACAGAAATTGTATGTGATCCATTTTGGTTTCCATACATGCCTAGAAATTGGCCAGATATATAAAGTTAATTTAATGGAATATTTACATGAAACAAAGTTTCAAACTTGATTGTAGAAATCATTACCGAATTTGCATTTATAATATGTTTTCCAGCTGGGTGGTTTTAGATCAAAAAATATTTATTACGTTGGCTAAGTATTCACACTGTTTTTGAGACATTTTATGTCATTTTCATGGAGAACCAGACTAGACCTTCACAATAGTTTAAATATTTACCATGCCTCAAATTTTACTTGCCAGATAACTTACAGTTACTGTGCTAATACTACTATCAATGCGTTTATATTCTTATATTCTACTAAGTAGAGAACCAGTGGCATATTTTGTGATATGTCTATTGAAAAAATTCATTATTGCAAAACTGCTTTGATTTTCTTAAAGAACCCTAGACTTTGAGGAATTTAAATTAACAAAAATCTACTTAATGCAAAAGGATGTTTATCATTTATAAAATGCAGTTGCAGTGAAGAGGAATGAAGAAATTATCCCAAGTGTATTTGCTTGTCGTTAGGGACCCATAAAAGACAAACCATACAACACTGTGTGCATGCATGTACACACACAGACACACACAGACACACACACAGATACACACACATACACACAGAGAGACATGCCTATGCACATTTACACACACACAGAAACACACACATACACACAGAGAGACATGCCTATGCACATTTACACACACACAGAAACACACACATACACACAGAGAGACATGCATATACACACATGTGTGCACATACAAACTCCACAGACACACACAATACACACAAGGACACATACACACACATACTTATGCACTGACATGCGTGCACACACACAAACTACACATACACAGACACACACACACACACACACACACACACACACACACACCCCTCACTAAAGCAGTGATTGAATTTTCTTCTTCTCTCAGATATACCACTTATATTCCGGGGAAGGCTGACGCTCCTGAGCCTCATTGAATTTTTAAAATATTCATGACATAGCAGCTGTGTCTTCTCTAATGCAAGTACTAAGAATGGGTGATTATATATATCTTAACAATACCTTTTCCTGTTTCCCTTCAAATACATGTTTGAATTTTGCTAGAAAGTGATAGGATAGGCTGGGTTCTCTTTCCATTCTTCATTTCTTCTCTCTCCACACTAGAAGGGAATAGGCACAAAAGACAATAAACTCAGTCTATGTTTAAAATAGAAGAGACTTCAGGTCGGCAGTTCCTATCTGTGCTATTGGACCATATTAAGCAACCATGCTTCCTTAGCCTGTGTTCCTCCTAGTAAGGGCTGCCATTTCCACACACAAAGAACCAGTTCCCCTCTCCTGGGGTTGAAGGGATGTAAGTGATCAGGCATAATATGAACCTCACACAATCTGAAAGGTTTTTTTCCCCCCTCAGGAAAATTCTCCCCAGAAAGATAGAGAAAGTGCTTTGGAAATAAGATGTGGAAACAAAGACCAGAAATGACTTCCACAGCCAAACATTTCAGCATCTCTTAATTCCTCTACATAGTCATATTTTAAGTCAACACTTACAGATAAATGCCATTCCAATGACTGCAGACTTGCTGTGATTGGTATTAACTGGATCAACACTTCTAATGGCTTGCAGAGGTAGCTGGCAACAACCAAGAAGTGATTAAGGGATTAAACATGTGAATATTTATGTGTGAAAATGAATGCTAATAAAAAAACTTTATCAATGTCGATAAATTTATCTTGCCTAAAATATTTTTACTTTCTACATTTTCAAGCACTGTGATAAAAATTCTGATTAAATATTGAAAACAAATTAAAATTCATTTCTACAATAGAAGCATAATAGAAAAAAATCAAGCAATGTTTACAACCAATTCTCTGGAAGGCAGCTGATATATGTTCTCATGATTTCATAACTAAGAATTTACCCATTGCCTCTTGAAATTCAATTTAAACAGATAGAGCCAGTGTTAAACATTTTCTATTCCTTACACTTCTTACACTTCTGAAGAAGTTTCAACAGCACCTTCCAGTTCTTGGTATTAGATCTGAGTCTACTCTGTTAATTAAGACATTTCCAAAGGAGAGATTCAGGGTGCTGCTACCCTTCTGTTAATGCTCTTTAGATTCCAGGCCACATTCAGTGTTGTGTGTAAATTGTTAACAGGTTGTGCACTCCATTGCTCCACTACCTGCCCTCTTGCTCCAAACTCCCTGGAAACTGGGCCTGAATAAGTCTCACTGCAGTTCTCCCTCTGCTACCATTGTCCAAAGACTGTGACATCTGTATGGAAGGAAAGCTGTCAATGGATTTCAAGTACAAATACCTACATTGTACATGGGTGGTACTTTTCAACTTTACAACGCAAATTTTCTCTAATATGTGTCTTCTTGTCATCAAAACATGTTCTTGAAATCTTTTATTAGATGTAATAATGTAGCTCATATTTCTGTCTTTTCTATAATATGAATATAGTTTTAGGTGGATTTTATTTTCATTTTAAAAGTGCATGATGGGTCAGGAACTGTGATGTACTGCTGTAATCCTAGTACTACAGGAAGTTGAGGAAAGAAGGTTGCTAAGTCACACTCAAGCCTAAAATTTATAGCAGAACAAAGAAGGAAGGAAGGTGTGGTCAGAGAAGGGATGGAGGCAGGAGAGAGAGTATTGGGAGAGGGAGGGAGAGCTGGAGGAATGGATGGAGGGCAAGCACCACCTCACAGTAGATATTCTGGTTCTTTTGCTTATTAAATCTTTCCATCCCCTGTTCTAGGACATTTCCTGAGTCACGGGTATTGGCACTGGATTACAGAAACATCACCTGGGGCTGAGCATCCTAGTCAGTTGCTATCTGTATTCTGATCAGTTGTGACATTCTGTAATGGTCTCCTTTGCAAAACTAAGACTTTTTTCAAGAAGGGTGAGAACTGCACTTATCTTTGGTGTAAGGAATCCATATATAGAATGAAGTTACAAATTTCACTGGTTTGGAAAAATGACAGTTGAAGGTTCTTCCTGTTGAATGTGCCTTAGGTTCAATTAGGTAGCTTGGAGTTACCCCCAAAACATAAGAGCCATTGTTGCACCTTTGTGTTATATCTTGCTGTGCTGATCATTGCTGCGGTTCCTAGGCATCACTATTGAGTGGGAACATTGGTTGTCTTTCCCTCTTAGCAGCTTACCTAGCAGTGTCCAGTACTAGGAGAGCTAGTCCAGAGGGAGGAGGCTTCTGGATCAAAAGAAGCTTGATTATCCAAAGTGTGTGGTGTCTTCAGCGAGGGACTTAACTTCAAGTTCTGGGGGAAAACCAAGGACAATGATCACTGATTTGCGTTTCTCTTGGACTCCCTTGCCCAACAAACCAAAAAGAGTTTTCTCATGCCAGATACTGGCCCTTGCAATATATTACACTAAACAAGATCTGAACAATGAAAACTCTAGTTAACTTGCCAAAGTGGATGGGAGAAATCTCAAAAGACCCTGCTTCCAGATGGAGAGCTACAGGCAATTAATGTCTAATGAGGGAAAATCAATATCTCCTAATGATTAGCTGCCTAATTGGTTATCTAGCAACAAGTAGCCAACCCTAAAAAATACACATATGTACAACACTAACTGGATTCATAAAGTTTTACTTATATATAACTATATAACTAAATATATATACATCTATAATATAGCAACAATAAAGATAAAAAGAAATTATCTAGATAATACATGAAATTAGAAGGAGGCCTTGTAGGTAGAAGAAGGGGAACAGTGGAATCTGAGAACAGTATATAAAAGAGACTTGTCAGTAATCAAAATATGTACATGTAAGGAATGTTATAACAACCCCATTATTTTGTTCAATCAATTAATAAATGCTGATAAAAAAGATTTACAAAAAGAAAAAAGGGCAAATGCAAATGAGACTTTGGGTGATTGCCCAGGTAGTCAGCCATCTCTGTCAGTTGTTACACATTTTGGAAGTTTCTCAATTGCACTTCCTTTCCACTCAAGTAATATTGTTTTCCTTCTCAGATCTTTGATGGAGTTGAAGATTAGATAATTGTAGTTACCTTCCTCACAATTTAGCTAAGCTTAATTTCAGTACAATAGTTAGACTCCTTGAAAGAGTAGAAATTTTGTGATATGTTCCATTATTACTATTGCTTATTGTTTGTAATTTTGTATTTGGTGTCTGTTCCTATTGTATAGAGCTGTGTTGGGTTTGGATCAACCTCGTTTAGACAAAAGGGGAAGATGATGGGGAAAGACTTTTAGCCAATCACATCATGTTGGGGTGTGGCCATTGGGACCCTAGATAACAAAAACTGAGAGAACACAGGAGTGCTCTCTTTCCATGTGGTGTCCGTTGGATGGATAGGATTTCAGACTTGCCACCCTGATAGCGTGAGTCTTCTCTCTTTTCATTTATTAAAAATACCTTTTCCTATTGAAAAAAAAGAAAAAAGGGAGAGAGAGAGAAAAAGAGAGGAGCATGGAAGGAAGGGAAGGGATAAAAAGAGGGAAGAGAAAGTGAAGTAGGAAAACTTGAGAAGGAGGAAAGAAGGGAGGGACAGGGGACAGAGGGACAGAGGGAGGGAGAAAACAGTACATGACACAGTGTGTAAAATATAATAAGATTTGTTGAAAGCTTAGAGGACATTTTCAATATCATTTTATCAACAGCATTTGAAAAGTAAACAAGTCAGAATTAGAATCAAAAGTTATGTTTAATTGATCTCTACACTGAGATTCACAAAGTTCAACTAGAATTGGTTGACTGAAGAGTTACTTTTAATCTGTTGCCTTATATTTACTGAGAAAGGACTATTCCAAAGTGTGGAAGTGACTCACTGAGGTTTACTTCTAGCTGTCTATATTGGTTTGTGATTTCAAACATCTCAGATGCCCCTAAGGTGAAAAGTCAATTGAAATTTCCTCATTTCATGATTAGGACTCAAAGCTCTGCACAGACTAAAAGAAGCAGTTGCTTCAATCATGCAAAGTAAAAACAAGATTAGGGACTGAAACTAGCATGAAAGGAGCACCATGTATTTTTGCCCCTTCAATCCTGACTTGACTGTTTACCTGAACCATACCCAGTGAAAACTTGCATTTCAGATTTAGTTTACCCAGCTCTTGTGGCATGGTGGATTTGTCTACTCACCTCTTAGCGTCTTCCTTCCTATAAAGCAGATTCATTAACCGCCATCTACCTGAGTCTGTGACAAAACATACATCAATAAGTTAAATTACACAGATCTATCATAGACTGGTAACGGGATAAAGTCAGTTTAAGGATCTTTTGTCAATCAGTTCCCCTTGACTCAGCATGGTTTATCTGGAGAGAAGGAATTAAGATTGAAAAACTCATTTGCAACAGAGCTGAGTGACTTCAAAGAGTAGCCCTTTCTTGATCAGCTGCCTCATTGGCCATAAGGCTCATTCAGCAAAATGTTAAAGGTAATCCTGCTTCTGGGATAGTTGTCAGACTTCTACAAACACTGGGTCTACTCTGTAATTCTCACTTTTTCCAGAGACATTGTCTACTTGATCTTTTATTTCGTGGTTTTAATTCTGGCAGGAGACAAAAGTAAAACAAAACAAAATAAACTTACTTATCTCTGCTTTCTATTTGGCTGCTCCTTACCTTTAAGAAAAACAGAAGAAAACCATAGTAGAGAAAGGTAGAAAACTGTCCTTATCTGTCTGTGACTCTAGTGTCTAATACCGTAGGTTACTTTTCTTAATTCTTTGATAATGTCATACAATTGTTCAATATATTTAGATAATTGCAATGGTATTTAACCATATTCAGTTCCCACTTCTCCCTCTGACAACTCTAGAACCTTCCTTCATATTTACTTCCCAATTTTTTCACTTCCTCCTCCTCCTCATCCTCCTCTTTCTCTCCCTACCCCTTCTCTTCCTCCTTCTCCTTTTTTTCCCTCTTCCTTGTCCTCCTCCTTCTCGTCATTCTACTTCTCTTCCTCCTTCTCCTTTATTTTCTAATGTAGCCTTTCTTATTGCCTCATGGTAATTGTTGGTTTTAAACATTTATTTAATTAAATGTATGCATATGTTTCTAGTGGGAAAATAAATGCAGATTCACTCAGGCACTGGAAGCATGGGATGAGATCACCTGGCACTGGAGTTACAGGCAGTTGTAAATCTCCTGACTTGGGTCCTGAGAGCCCAACTCACGTCCTCTACAAGAGCAACAAGTGTTCTTAACCACTGAGTCATTTCTTCAGCTCCCAGAGACAGAACTCTTGATCATTTTTACTTTAAAAAGTTATTCATTGGGCTGTGGGAGTACCTAATTTGTTAAATACTTACTGCTTAAGCACAAGGAACTGAGTTCAGTCTACCAGACCACACACTGGGTGTGGTGGCCTGAATTTGTACTTTGGAAGTAGAAACAGGGGGATCCCTTGAGTTTGGTAGCCAACCAGCCTAGCCTAATTGGGGAGTTCCAGGTCAGTAAAAGACAAAGTGTCTTGAAAAATAAAAAGTGCAGATAGAGTCCAAGAACAGCACCCATGAAAGTTCTCTGATCTCCACTCACACATGCAAACAGGTGCACACACACTTGTTCACATATAAACACATGTATACATGCATTCACATAGTCACATTTATCTTTATTAACATTCTTTAAGAACAGTATTAGCATTAATGATGCTGAACTTCATGGCTCCTTCACTTTCTCCTAATCTCAGTAGTCTGACACATGTAACTAGTGGCAAACTTACTATCACGTAACCAGCATACAGTCTTCTTTTTCATAATAGACTTTGTGGAAAGGTTGTCTTCTTGCATTGTTAAAGTTTAAGTGTGCTGAAAGAATTCTTCTGGATGTTTATGAATGCCACGAACTATTTTCAAGAAAGCTTTCCATATGTTAAAATAATTACAAGAAATTAAGTGTATATTAATCGTATACTTTCTTGAGAATTTAGGTCAATATGGAATTACAGACTTCTCAAATGCAATATAATTCAAAACATGAATCAATATATTGTGTAAATTCATTTAAATGTCAAATTTCATGAAACAGATGAAATATGGTTAAATATATTTTCACATAAACCAAATAAGTTATTAAGTTTAACGATTCTAACAATATTCTGCAAAATATAAGGAACAGTAGTTGCATATGGCACATTTTCCAGAAAAATTTCAGTCTTTTTGTTGTAGCAATTTTATATTTGACTTAATTTTTAAATTATATAGGTAACATTTTTTTTTAATCCCACAAGTCTGATCTATGTGTCTCTGTAGGGTCGATTGTGAAGACACAGTTCTTCAGTGTCTGTTGTCAATAATGTGACGCTAGCGTCTGAGTTGACACTCACATAAAAACTTTCCCTGAAGCTATCAGAGCCTCAAAAACTCACCTGCTGCAGAGTATGTCACTTTGATTTATAAATTTTAACCAGATGAACAAAGCAAAGGCAGGGACAGGAAATTTGGAACGGTACAAGGAAAATTCTATTCAATGACTTTTTTATGCTACTGTTTTATTAAAAGAGACAGAGTCAGCCACACACAGTGCTACATATTTTAGTAGATAGCCCTCAGGTATCTACTGAATCTTGGTCATTTTTTAATCTCTGTTTTTTTTTTTTTTGGTTTTTTTAGTATAAAGAGAGGTGTCTCTCCACTGACTACTAAAGCAGGACATATTCCCCTCTCCTAGAGGATATTTGTAAGTGAAGTTACATCTTTTTGGACATGTGGACCACATTCTAGGTGACAGTTCTCAGGAACACATCTTACATGTCATTGCAATAAAAGATGCCTCAGCTATAGTAACCAAAGCTCCGTCTCCAGCAGGCTGATCTTCTGTCAGTTTCTCAGCCCAGCCCTGTCATACATTTGTCCAACTCCCTACTGTTTTCTAGTTTATTCCATCAAATATATGTAACTCATAACAAAGCTCCTATATCAGCTAGTTATCACACTGCAAGCATCAAAGCCTCATGGGAAGCATGGTCAGAGAATTAGTATAATGTATGAGATTTTGCAAAGTACAGAACTAAAAAAGAAACCCTAAAAGACATAAACATCTACACTGCACTATTTACAATTTTTTCTCCCTAATGTAGAAAAAAGTAAAGAGCTACTCCACACTTCCAATCTTTCCAATGTAGTAGTATAGTCTCATATACTTAAGAGAGTTGTCTCTTTCTTTATGGTTTTTATATCCTATAAAGTATGTCTTCTCCTTGTTCATGATGATACAATTATCTGTATCTATTTGAGCAGTATATAGTGATTTCCTGTCAGAAATTTGGCAAATATAAAGTTCAAAATGATGAATTTATGAACACAGGTTTGATTGCTATCTAGCATGTCTAATGTCCCATTCTGAGGAAATGTTTAATCAAAAAAATGAAATCTTAGTGATTAGAAGTAGCAACTTCTTTCACTTAACAAAAGTTAAAATAATCCAGATGATAGTTTATAATTATTCTGGAGGGTTTTGAGAATTATATGAACAAAGAATTGTCATTTTTATTTGTCATCAACTTTGCTCTGTCTCTCAAAACAACACCACTGTGCTTTGCTGAAACAGAAATACACATGTGAGCACACGTAAGCGCATGCAAACACACACACACACACGACTTGAATTTATTTTTTAGTAATATCAAATATTTACTTTAAAATGGCTACATATTTTATGTTAGCATAGATATGTTTTTAAAGATTAAAGTGACTATTTTTATTGTTTTATTTTTCTGCATATATAATTTGATTTATACTTTACCATTTATTGATTGTACAAATTAATACATCTCACTGTAATCATTCCAAACACATGTACAACATTCATCAATCACATGCATCCCCCTTCTTTCATCTGAGAAGCCCTTACCTCAGCACTCTGGACAGTTCCTATAAACCACTCCTAATTTCTGTGCAGTCTCCCTTTTCCCCAGCATCTCTTTATCTCATCTCCACTACTCCATTCCTTCCAAGATCGACTTATTGTTTACATATTAATGAGATATGTACTGTTTTTTTTAATGTGGTCTGTTTCATTCAAAATAATGCTTTTGAGTTCTGTCCGTTCTGTCGCAATTCACAGCTGAGTAGTATCCCTTTATGTAAATATATTAAATTTGCCTTGTCTAGCTGTCTGCTTAAGGTTATTTGTCTCAGTTCTAATTTTGGCTATTAAGAGTAATTATTAATAACTCTCTGAACACAATATCTTTTGTTGTAAAGATACCATTTCTTTGTCCATAAGCACTGTAATATAATTGCTGGATTATAAGCTAGCTCTTCTGGTCTTTGGTTGTTTTTCTTTAAGGAACTCCATACAGTTTTATATAACACCAGTATTACTTTATAGTTCCACAAATAGTGTAGAGTTTCTATTTAATTTTTCTAGGATTTATTTCTTTTTGTTCTGTGTGTATCTGTGTATACCTACAAATGCAGATATTTGCCACATGTATGCTGATGCCTAAGAAGGCCAGAAGAGGGTGCTGGACCAAAGAGGTTGTCATGTGTGTCCTGGGACCTGAACTCCCATTTCTCTTCCTCCGTCTCAGCATTTGTGCACTTGGGTTGTTTTTGTTGTTGCTGTTTTAGTTGTTTGTTATTTGACTTTTGGTTCTTTTAATTATTTTTGTAATAGCCATTCTAACTAGAGTGAGACAATCACTCTTGGAGTTTTGACTTGCATTTTTCTGGTGATTTATGAAATTGAGCATTTTTTTCAAGTGTTTGTTAATCATTTGAAAATCTGGAAAGTATTTGTTTCTTTATCCCATGTATTGACACTGGAGTGCTTTTTTTGACATTTACCTTTTCCATTTCCTTGTATATTCTGCATGTCAATCTCTTGTTAGATGTCCCAGTTACAAATATTTTCTTTCTTTTTCAGTGTTATTTCTTAAAGCTATTAATGATTTTACTTGCTGTAAAGAGACTTCTTAACTTGATATTATCCCATTTTTTTTCTGTTTTCACCTTTACTGATTATTAAAACATTTCCACTCTGTTTTCTTATAATAGATTTTTAGGTAGGTGTTTAAGATTCAGGCCTTTGATCTGTTTTGAGTTTATTTATTTATATGATCAGAGAATGGGCTGATGTTTCATTTCTCTGCATACAAACATCCCACTTAGTGCCATTCACTGAAAGACTGTCATTTCCCTAGCATGTGTTTTTCATAGTTTTATCTAAACTTGTTTGGTTGGATTGTCATTCTGGGTTCCAGTCTTTGTATCAGAACCATCATGGGTTTTGTTGCTTGGTATTTGTTGTGTGCTGGAAATAGAAACTAGTGTTGATACACGCTAGGTAAAATGCTCTACTACTGAGTTCTAGTACAGTTCTTAGTATTTTGGCAAAGTCTCACTATGTAGCCAGGGTTGGCCCTGAATTTGTAAAAGGTGCCCAGGGCTGCTCTTGAACTGAAGACCATTGTTTCTCCATCTCCAAAGTACTGATATTAACCAGGGTTGGGCCACCATGTTGGGTACTGATACCATAGTGTTTTATGTTTTTATTAACTATAGCTTTGCAGATGTATTAAAGCTAGCCAAAAAATACAATGATTTCATTTTTAGTGTTGTTATTCTTTCTTTATTTTTTGTTTGGTTTTGTTTCCTCAGAATTACCTGGATTATTCCGTATGGATCTAAGCATTTTTTAAAAGAAAACTATTGATGTTTTGGTAAAAATTGCAACAAACACAAAAGTCTGACAGAGTAACTCTCCATTTATTGTGTGTCCTTTGTAATTTCTTTCAGGGATGCTTTAGAGTTTGCAGAACAGTAAACTTTTACTTCCTATTATTTTTGTAAAAGAATTGTGAATACAATTTGTTTTACTTTCAGTAACTTCATTATTTAGGCATAGAAATACTTTTATTTATTTTGGAAATTGCTTCTTAATTAATTTCATTTATAAATTATATAATTCATTTTAATGGCATTTTGTTTCCTTATGTACAGATATATACCATCTGAAACCCATGTGTAGCATAAATTCATCCTTTGCAATTGGAATGATCTTTGTCTATTTCTTTTGCCTAACTGCTATCAGTAAGATTTCTAGTTCTATATTAAGTTAGAATGCTAATGGTGATCAGCATTGTTTTATTCTTAAAGGAACAATTTATCCTAATTTAGTATAAGATTGGTTCTTTGTTTTTGTATAAAACCTTATCATTTTGAGCTATGTTCTTGCTACTGACCTTTTGTTGAGGAATTCTTTGTTTTTATATAAATAGAGATTAATCCTTGTATCTTTTCTTTATTTATTAAAATGATGATAGATATGTTGTCTTTTGTCTGTTAATGTATTCTATCATATTTATTGATGTATACATTTTAAACCATCTCTGAATGGCAGAAATGAGTTCCACTTAGTCAGGTGTATGAGCTGGTAGGCAATTGATTCTGTTTTCATGTATTTTATTGAGGACTTTTGCATCGATATTTACCAGAATTGTAATTTCCAGTTTTGTTGATATTGTTTACTTTGTTTAGTTTTTGGAATTAGGATAGTCTAGTAGCATTTTAAAAAGAGTTTGGCAAAGTTCCTTTCATTTCAAGTTTGGTAAGACTTTGATTTTATTTTCCAGTGATGAGCATATATCCTTTACAACGGAAAATGTTCCCCCTTGATTATGACTTTGTATTTCTCATGGATGGTCCCTTGTTCTTTGCTCAATGGCCCAACAGTGACATTCTTGTATATTGTGAGTTTTGGTACTGTATTCATCCTAGAAAGGGGAATAGAACCTTCTGTGATCTGTTTAGGGGTCTGCATTTGTCTTAGAGTGGGCCTATATGACATTTCCTTAGAGATTATTATTTTAATTAAAGAACAGTGAATTTTAACCCATTTTGGTTAAGATGATGAGAGCTGGACTTGGAAGATGGTTCAGTTTATAACATACTTTCGGAACAAGCATGAGTTCCTAAGATAGGATCCCCCAATACCAACATAAAGCCAGAATTATGAGGTTGTACTCTACAGATTCAACTAAACACAGATTGAAAATAATTTGGGAATAAAAAATGTGTGCATGCTAAGCATATTTCCATGTGTCACTACTAGCTAAACCATATGGAATAACAGTGATATACTAAGTAAGTATATTTGCATTATATATTATAAACAGTCTGGAAATGATTGAATCCATGTTGAAAAGTGCATGCGGATGTGAAAATATTGCTGACATTCATAAAGAAAACCTGAGCATAAATGGTTTCTAGTGTTAGGACTGAGAAATGAGTCACAATGGATAGCTAGGGACAACTATATACACACATAATTATGTCTAATTTTTATAAAGAGCCATGCATATGCATTTCAATATTGGTGTTTCATCTCTGATCATAGTTACCTTTTCTTGTCTTAGATTTGGAAGCCAAGCCTTGAAGATACTTTTTTTTTTCTGAATGCTAGAAAAAGTCATCAAAATGTAAACTAATTATTTTTTATTAAAATACTCAAATACATTCATTTCTATTCATTATGATATAATTCATCAATACTTCATTAAGATTTTTATGGTAAATAAACTTTGATACAAAACTAGGTCCAAAATCTACTCCCCATACAGATATAATATTATAATATTATGACCCTTTTCTAAAAACACAGGAAAATAAAGGTCTCAGAATGTTAGGGATAAGATAGGGGAGATCTCAAAGATGTGGCTGGCTGTCAACTTTTTAAAACATCTCTCCTTGTGTAAGGACTTGAAGGAATAGACTGCCATTATGAGACTTGACATCAAAGTACCCACATCTGCTTCTCACTCTCTGTCCATATCAATACTCTAGCAAATTCCCAGTTCAAGATACTTCAACTTTTTCCTAACACTCAAAATGGACTTTTTAAATCATGGTACATTTTATATTTATCCAAATAGTTATTTTCTCATAAAAAATAGAGAATTTTTAGAGATTTCTACAGTGTTTTTATACCTAAGAAGTTTAGATTATATTAGTCATAAGGCTTAAAAACTTGTAATTCTCTCAGTTGTGGAGAGAACTCACTTTCAGGACTTGAATGTGGATGCCAGAAATGATTCAGCTAAACACAGGGACCACAATCTGGTCCTCCTTTCAGTGGATAAGAAAACCACTGAAGGACTCCATAATCTACTATCTCAATTAAGCCTTAGAGAGATATCTTACCTTACCAGAAGACACTGACTTTTTTTTTAAACTTTTGCCTCCATTTTTTGGACTATCCCAACAGAAGACAGAAAGAAAACCAATTTAATATGAAACTTCCATGCTGACTTGGGTGTAGCAATCATAGCAGCCTTGTGTAATCACCAGTGCAGGAGTTATTGAATAAAAATGACTCCCCTAAAAGCAATGATGCCCTCCATATGATTACTTTATCCTCCCCATTGGATTCTAGAGACAGCTTTACTTAGGAGAAAATGGAAAGAAAACCCGGAGGGTAGAGACATTATATGTGTATTTCAATAACACGGGTCCCCAAAGGGCATATTCTGGTGAGCCACAAAACCAACCTAGAAGAGCTGCAAGACTGGAACATTCAGGAATATGTGTATCAGGGTGCTGCTATAAAAGAAGAAGCATGCATTGTTTTAGGATAACCATTGCAGATTTATAATAGGTAGATATCTATAAATCCATATAAATCAATAACTCAACAACAACTACAAAACATTTCACTCCACTCATTACCTAGCCTTGTTTTTCTGCCCATCCAGATTGTTGCATACCAGTTAATATTTAGATTTAAAATGGTCACCAACATCAAATGACATCCTCTCAGTACTTTCTCATTTCTTCCCAGGACACTGTGACTACCCTATAATTGTCACTAGATGTTCTTTGGCCCAAATAATGTCCCCTTTGAACCTCACGTACCTACTTCTAGACTAGTATTTCTGAATCTCAACTCTGGTCTGGTTCTTTTCTTTTTACTACATAAGTACATTTTGCTAAGCTCCCTTGAAAGGCAAAAAGCAAATTCTTTGTATCTTTCATAATTTAAATATTTTATTAATTTTCATACTCAGTTCATATTTAGCTAACCATTAAATTAGAGATTAAAATTATTTTCAATAAATTAAAATTATTTTCAATGGGAACATTTTAGAAATAGCTTTATTTTTATGTAGCACTCTTTGTATACTTGAAGGCAAACATTTAAAAAGTCCAAGTGTTTTTTATGTTATTGTGGGAGGTTTAGGATTTTGTAGGATCTTTGCAGACCGATCTGACTATATGTACTTGTCACCAGGCACTCACATGTGGTCTGGTGCTCATGTGGGTTGTCATAAGCTTTGTTTATATTGCTTTCCTTTTATATTTTAATATTCCTATTTCCTTTTAACTGAAGTTTGGTGGGCTAATGGGGCAACTGTGGGTGCAGTCTAGCTGTTGCCTTGGAGATATTTACAACTTTCCACTCTTTACACATTTAGCCCACTATATTCTGTTGGGACCATTTGAAATCATAACCTCCAGCTGCTCTTCCCTGCTGGAGATCTTTACCTCTGATTTAGGTTACTGAAAGCCGTGCTTCAGGAGCACGAGCACGTGTTGCCTTGCATTGAGGATCAGAAGATAAGGTTTTCACCTGTTGGCCCACCTGACTGTGGGTATATAAGCATCCATGGTGCTACTGAATAAAGGACTTCTTACTAGTGACTAGAGGTCCGTGTCTCTGTCAGTCTCTGTCTGTGTTGTCTCCCTGTCTGTGTGTCTTTGTATGTTTCAACCTCCAGCCCCGTGCCCGAAGAAGCTCGGGAACTGTATGGTAGCTCACAGAGCACAGACAGAAAGGTGATTGTGTGCGGCAATATACTGATTTTATTCCCCTCTATGCCCCTGCCCAGGAATTTTGGATACTCTATACCAGCAGAACTGTGTGTGGTCATAGCAACACCAATGTTGGATGCTTAAGTATCCACAATGGAATATATTCATTGTGTCACTAGCAGGAAATAGGATCTGTCCTTAGCGACTGTGCCACAATACCCACTAACATCTGCATGCAGGAATGCTGTCACCATGTTCATCATCATGCTCAATGGAGCCATCATTCATATGCAGCCATAAGTCCTGTAAAAAAAAATCCTGAGAGACTGCAGATTAAAGAAAAACGTGAGGCCATGTTGACATGTATGGTCTGTTCTAATGAGGGTCGTGTCTGGTTCCATGAGGAAACCCTGTTGATGTCTGTGATCTGCCTAACCATTCAAGACCATGAGGATGTCCACGGTCTGTGCTGGTGCCTGAAGTCATGTTGATATGTATGGGTGGTGCTGCTGTGGAGCCATGTTGATGTTGATGGGCATAGCCTGAGCTGCCACATGGGGCCACATTGATATTGATGTGATGTGGAATTTTCCTTTGCGTGCTGTGAATATGTTTGCTGCTTTGTGCTTATTGCAGTGCAGAATAGGGCAAGGAAGGAGTTCCAAGCATGTAGAGGAGAAGAGAGTAGGAAGAGTAAAAGAGACAACATGGAGCTGCCAAAGGAGACAGACTCTGGAACTTTACCTGATAAGCCACAGTCATGTGGCAATACAGATTGATAGTGTTTTAATTAATACAGTTTCTGTGTGATTATTTTGGGTCTGGGTGGCCAGGAAATGAACAAGCAGCTTCTGCTTACAGATTTTGCACCAACGTGGGGCTGATTACATCCACATAAAACCTGAGATTTCTTAAAAAGAATTCTATACACACACACACATACACACACGTACACATACACACAAAAGCAAGCAAACAAACAAACAAAAACAGTTTAGTGCAGCTTCTTGGTAGCCACAATGTTTTTTTCTCTGAATGTGTTTGCTGTCAGTGAGAAGGGGCACCGCGGCTCCTTTAAAAGAGTTCCTCCTGATTCAACATTTGCAAGTGAAGGCTGCATGGCTTTATTAGGGAGTGCTTCCTGGATCATGCTAGTTGGGCTAGTGGGCCCCTCCTCCAAATACACTGCCCAATGAAAAGCAGTAAGCATATTGGAGAAAACTACACCCAAATTCCTAAATATTATTTATAAATGTTTATTTACATTTAAATGGAGAGATGCTATAGAGATGAATACTTTGCATTGGTATGATCTTGGTTTATTGATATAAATTTAAGATCAATTTTGTTATATTTATATTTCTGTTCTTGATTGACGGTATTGTGTTTATGCAGTTCATTTAAAAATGTAATGTATAATTAAGAAATACAGGTTAATAGATAGTCATCTATAATAGTTAAGCTTGTAGTCATGTTAGTTAGCTTTTTTAGATGTACAGAGATATATGTCCGATAGATAGGTATTCTTAAACCTATCAAAGACTTACAGAATATGGCATTTAAATGTTTTAAAAACTTAGACTTTTCTCATCAATGACACATGTCTACTCCTGGCAGCACCAATTACTTCAAGAGGGCATCAAAAAGGCTCCTTATAGAGTTTGTTAGCCATTTGAGCAAGAAACTTCTCTTGCTTCAACTGCTTGATGTTATGTTATATGAACTGGAAATGCAGGACCTTCCAAAAATGACTAAACTAAACTAAAGTTGCCTAAAGAAGGTAAGACAGTCCTTTGGGGTTTCTGCGTCATGAAAGAGACTGTTACACAGTTTTCAAGACACAGAAAAAAGCAACTGATAAACTTTGTCAGTACAAGGCATAAGAGATCTTCAAATTTCCTGCTTTATGGAAAAGTCTGCCAGAAACTATGGATCTGTAAGCTAAATATGGATGCCATAGTATTACAAAAAAAACAAAAAAAAAACCTTTGCTTGACAGTCCAAGTACTAAGAAGTCTCTGTCAATTCTAGAGTTTGGGGAGTTGCTTACAATGTACTTCCTGTTAAATTAGGTAATATCATATCCTTATGGTGGTCTATGATAGAGTTAAAGAATATAGTTATCATTATAGTTTTCCTTAGTTATGATAAAAGATAAAGTAAATACAAATATTGTAACTGTAATTCTTGCTTGATACCTGTTTTATTATATGTAATTTTAGTATGTGTAAGTTGAAACCTTTTTTCTTTAAACAGAAAAGGGGAGGTGATATAAGATTAACCTCTTTATGCTGTAAATATGTTTTCTTACGTTTGGTTGGTAAAAAAAAAAAAAAAAAAAAAGCTGCTTTGGGCCTATGGCAGTGCAGAACATAGCAAGGCAGGGATTCCAAACTGAAATAGAGGAGAAAAAAGGTGGAGTTAGAGAGATGTCATGTAGGAAATAGACATCTAGGAACCTTACTGATGAACCATGAGCCTCGTGGTAAATTACAATATAATAGAAATGGGTTAATTTAAGACATAAGAGCTAGCTAAAAAGACACCTAAGCTATTGGCCTTGCATTGTTGTAATTAATACATTTTCTGTGTGGTTATTTCAGATCTAGGCAGCCAAGAAATAAATAAATAATTAAAAAAAAAGAGCCTCTGTCTACATTCGTGGACTGGATTGCTTTTGGGAGCCATATGTATATCCTAGGCCCTTATTGCCCTAGAGGCCGTGTTGATGTCATTGGCCTGTGCTGCACCCTATGGCTATGATGGTGCCCATAGCCTGTGCTACAGCAGAAGGCTGTGTTGATATCCATGGTATGTACTGCCACCAGGAACCATGTTGAGGTTGGTGGCACACACTTATCCTTGAGACCGGTTAGATGTCTGTGGTCCATTCTGTTGCCAGAAACCATGTGGAAATCCATGATCCATGCTCTTGCTGACTGTAAAGGGCAAGGAAGATACTTTTGCAGTGGCATCTATGACTACAGACTCACAGTTGAGAAAGAGGGACATAGAAGGTGTCTTTAGCATTTCTATAGCTGTCAAGAGACACCATAACCATGGTATCTAAAGGAAAACATTTAATTGGAGTGGCTTACAGTTTTAGAGATTTAGTTTATTATCATGGCAGGACATGAGAGATGCAAGCAGACATGGTGTTGCAGAAGAAGCTGAGAGTTCTGCATATTTATCTGTAATGAACAGGAAGTGAATTGTATCACTGGGCATAGCTAGAACATCAGAAACCTCAAAGTCCACCCCCCACAGTGACACACTTCCTCCAGCAAAGTCACACCTACTCTAACAAAGCCACAGCGCCTTTCAAACCACCACAGAAGGCTCTGTGATGACCCCTTCCTCCACCCTACATCTTGAAACACAAGCACAAATCAGAGAGAGGAACCTGAAAGTGGTGCTGACTCTAAATTCTCAAATGACAATGACAAATTTCTCCAGCAAGGCTACATCTCCTAAACCTATTCCAAATAAAGCCACTAACTGCACTTAAAATATGTTCTGGGGAACATCCTTATTCAAACCAGTGATACTCCATCTTCTTTGAATTTTCTTTTTTCCATCTTTCTTTTTCTGGAAATACTCACTTTTCATCCATTCATTGTGCCTTTACCTCTGTTGGTATCAAATCCCTGCCTTGTCCATGCTAAGTACTCTACCATGAAGCTACAAGCCTCACTCTAGGGCCCTTTGTTTTCATCTTTCCTGAGCAGTTTGAAGTTTCTCCCTCAGTGGTTCCCAACCCTTAGGCATGAGGTTATCCTTCAGGAGGGAACACTAACAGATGTGAATGACCCCCTGAGGCAGGGCAATAGAACAAGCACAGGCGAGCACAAGCAAACTCATAATGAATAAGCAAAAACTGACCAAAACAATCTGCCTGTAAATCAAAAGCATGGCAACTAGTGATGCACACTCTTAGCCAATCACAACACACCAGCACTGACCTCCAGTTTCAAAAAGACTAAAAAAAAATGTTCCTGAGGCAGCTTAATTCCCCTATTCCCATAAGCCTCTCCCCCCCCCCTATAACCTTTTTACTATAAAGAGCTTCTGTATTGGAATCTCTCAGAGTCTATGTCGTTGCCTCCATGAGAATTGTGGATAACACAACTACAAGCCCCACCTCCCGCACATCCTGGGCTTCCTAACTGTCTCAAAGAAGAAAACCTTGTCTTGGCTGCTCTTTAATTAGTGGCTCACAAAAATCAACACCTACCTGATTTTATTTTTATCAGTCAGAAAACACAGTCTTTTACGTCAAAACTTACTTAACCTGCCCTCTCCTCCTTTTTAAATTGAGTACTCTGACTAATTGAGGCTTTGGGAATGTAGGTAAGCTGCACCCACATTCCACTTCAGAAATCTCCCTTAACGTTAGCCTGGGACCACCTTCCTCCACAAACAGGGCAAAAAAAGGTTAATGTGTTTCAATACCTCTTCCCTCACACTCAGTGCTAACCACATGCTTGACTTCTGTCGTGCTTGTCACGTCTCTGGGATTCGTCAGGTTAAGCATGCTTACTCTTCAACCAGGACCTCCTGCAGCCAAAGTAGACTGACCTCACTATGGCATATTCCGTCAGTTTTTAGTTTTTATCTGATTTTCCAGTCATATATTTCCCTCTACATGCTCCTTGTAATTGAATTTGTAAAAACTTATTTATTTCATAGGATTGTCAGCAACTGAAAAAATATGTATGTTTAATATAATTACTTTAAGTGGAATGCATAATGATCATTTCAATGGACAAATAAATTTGTCTTTTAGAATGGATTATATTTTACCCTCATATGTAGCTGAATATTGTATGAACGAAAGTCTATACACACATTTTTCATATAACAACTTACCAAGAATTTCAGTAGTGACATTGTGGAGTTGGACTGCATGCATTATTAAAATTGATGCACTCACAAATGCTTTATTTATGAGACATCTCCTATTGGTATCAACTCAGCATAGAGTTTGTTATTAACTTAATAGGATAAGTATGTTCCTTGCAATTACTCACACAAATTTGTTTAAACTATGGAAAATCTTTAATTTTATTAAGTATTCGTCTATTTTACTTTTAGAACGTATGCTTTATTTTCCTCATACTATCAATAGGTTAAATTGCTCAAAAGATGTACTAACATTGAGTTATCTTTTATTCTAAACACTTCTCACTTGATTGTGGCATATTGTCATTTAAAACAATTCATTTCTTAGTTGTTAGCTTTAAATTTAAATATTTATTAGGCAAAATATTTACTCTGAAACTAACATTTTACTCTTTTTGTGGTTGGGGTTGTTGCTTTTGTTTGTTTTGAGGCATGCTTGCATGTAGCTCATCTGGCATGGAGCTTGCTCAATAATGAGAACGAGTTTTAAATCTCTGGTCCACTTCCCTCCATTTTCAGTGTCAGAACTACAGGTGTACATTGCCACACTTAACTGTGACTCCCTTTAAATATTTGCTACAATTGTTATACATGCTTAGTTAAAAGAACTGAGATTTAGGTGATGGCGCACGCCTTTATCCCAGCACTCGTGAGGCAGAGGCAGGCGGATCTCTGTGAGTTCGAGACCAGCCTGGTCTACAAGAGCTAGTTCCAGGACAGGCTCCAAAGCCACAGAGAAACCCTGTCTCGAAAAACCAAAAAAAAAAAAAAGAACTGAGATTTCCTTTCCAAACTAAAGTTCCAACTGTATTATCATAAGACATCTGCTTTGAATGTCATTAGATTATTGATCCAAACAATTATCTTTATCATTTATTAACAAAATAAGCTATTTTAGACTTACATTAAAGCATATTACATAATTTTTAGCATGAAACTGAAAGAAACACCATAGGAGGCTTGTTTGGGAGGCTCACAATATAATGGAGCTTCATCTTACCTGAGAATAGGCCATAGCTGAGTTCTGTCTATGCAGATTAATGATTATATAATTTCTTTGTGCTATATACACAAGGGATAATAGAATGTATGTAAAATATTGACAGAATTAGGGTAATAGATTATTACTCTAAATAAATTCTTGCATTTTCAGTAGTAGCTTAAAAACTCCTCTAGAATAATGCTGCCACATTTTAATAAAATAATAAAAATGCAATGATATAGAAAAATAGGAATAATAGAATCTACTAAGCATTAAATGAGGATTTGTTTCTCAATTTAGTCTCTAGAAACAGCTAGCAAATATACTGATTACTGCTTACATCAGAAATTCTTTTTAAATATGAATTATGGAAGGTGAAAATATCTCAAAATACATCCATGAGAACTAAAATCCCTGATGAAATTTCTAGCCTGAGAATCCCTGGCAGGGATTTCTGTAAGGTTTATAACTGACAGGTTCATTGGGCACTCTAGTAGAGCCGCTTCTCCATCTAAATTATGCATCAGAGTCAGGCAAAAGCAGCCTTGCCATAAATTATGATGAATGTTTAAAGTGATAGATATGCTAATTAGCATTATTTATATCACATAAAATATTTATGTGAAAGTAGCATCCATAAATATATAAGATTTTCAAGTGTAAACTTATGAAATTAAGACAGAAAGACAAATAACTTAGAAGACTCCTTAAAGCTCCCTAAGATTTGTTGGTTATCAAGAGGCTAAAGGTTCCCATGACAATACAGGCTCTTGACAGTCCTCATAGCTGTCTGACAGAACTAGTTGATACAGTCCTATCACTGATGGTGTCATAATCTTTGTTGTAAGAAACAGTGAAATAAACCTGGAAATGAGTTAGACAAATGCTCCTTAATGGGTAGCTTGTCCAGCTTCCACAGTGCTATAATATACTATCTGTTGGGATCAAGAATCCTACCCGATATAATACCAGCCTATCAGGTAAGATGTACTCACCAAGGCCACAGTGACATGACAGTTATGGAAGAAACCAATCATTCTCTGATTGTATTTGAGGTCTGCTCCCTAGGAGGGAATCCATGCCTGGTTATATAAAAATAACCAAAAATCCCATGCCTGAGAAGTTCTTATTCCCTAGGTGGGAGCTTACTGCCATGTTTAATTAAATTGGCATGGATCCAAAATAAAAATTTTTAACAAAAACAATTTGATCTAAAAGCACAATCATTTTAATTCAGCAGGTCTTCAGTTTGGCCAAAGAATTTGCATTTTAACAAGATGTCAGACAATGAGCATGTTGCTGTACCATGCTCACACTAAATAATTATTTCCATAAAATAATTCTTCCACAAGGGAGTTCAGTCAGATGCTTCAAAGGTGACTGCAAGTCACTACAATTCCAGGAACTGATATTAAGCTCTCTGTATTTTTCTTTACATGAGAAAATATCTGAGTACGCTTTCAAAAATGATTAGATAATGTAAGGAAAATATTAGACACATGATCTGGATCTACAGAATCACTTGGATATCAGAAACTCTTAAGAAAACAAAGAATTAATTAGTCAATGCCCTCCATCACTTCATGGTGAAATCACCATCACAGTTCATCATTTTAGTTAATAAAAATGCCTAGTTTTATATATGCACAAAGAAAGCATGCTAATGTGGGGGTTTTAGGAGTGTGGGTGATATGGTGATGGTATAGGCATACTAAATGCATGCTAGATTCCAGGAGAGCCACAGGATTTCTCTTTCGAGGAAGAACCTACCTGTATGTGTAGTTTAGCATGGAAATCCCTTTATTAGTATTTGGTATGAACATTTATAATTGCTTTAAAATTTTACCTTTATTCTTTTTATTTGTATGTATGTCTGTATATGTAGGAGGACATGTATGTGTCTCAAGTGCATATGTAGTAGTCAGTAGACAACTTTTAAGGGTTGTTTTTCTATTTAACCATGTAGGTCCAAAGGGTAAAATTCTGGTCACACATTGGTGGCAAATGTGTTAACCCACCAAACCATCAATGGACCTAAATTAGGAAAAACAATTGAACTCTAACTATTCCCTTTAGTTTTGAGTTTTCTCTGGTTCTGAAATAAAGTTTCCCAAAATGAGTTATTT
Organism: Dicrostonyx torquatus; assembly: GCA_028555095.1. Classification (NCBI taxonomy): domain Eukaryota; kingdom Metazoa; phylum Chordata; class Mammalia; order Rodentia; family Cricetidae; genus Dicrostonyx; species Dicrostonyx torquatus. Next base: position 2,798,187 of record JAQHUG010000042.1, on the reverse strand, counting down.
TGGAACACCAAAGCAAAAATTGAATTCTGAATTGTACATTATGGAACTCTGCAACAACTTAATTAATTAAAATGTATTTAATACTGTAAGAAAGGCCAAATGTAGATGCATTCCAGTAACCCAGATACACTAGAGACTGAGGGAGAAGCATTACAACTTCAAGGCAAACCTGAGAAATTTTCTGAGACCATTGCTGAAAATGAAAGTTTTATGCTGATTGCTCAGGTATAGCTCAGTGGCAGACCGCTTGCCTAGAGTTTGCAAATCTCCAGGTTCCACCTCCAGCACCGCAAAGACAAAAGAAAATTTTGCTATGTGGACTGCTATATATGTCAAAGTTAAGTTCTACTGCTGTGATGAATCACCATGACCAAAGAGGGAGGAAGGGATATATTTCATTTTACACTTCCAGGTAACCATCCATCACTGAGGAAAGTCAGGGCAGAAATTCAAAGCAGTAACCTGGAGGCAGGAACTGACACAAAGACCATGTGAACACTTCTCACTGACTTATTCCTCGTGTCTTACTAAATGTTGGTCCCTCTGTGCCACAGACTCAATGTACTCACCCTCCAGAAATATTCTCCAGAAGATTCCTCCTTAGTGATATTAGTTTCTTCTTAATCACCACTAATTTCTTAGCTCCAATTGACTCTCATCAAATTGTTCCAGTAAAACAAAGTCTCCATTTAGTGGATCTGGTCTCTAAAGAGGCAGTGAGAAATTCCAAAATTTTTAACTTAATTGATTTATCAGAATATGTTTCTTCTTAAAAGTGATATATTTTGATAAACAATATTTCATAATAGAAAATACATTCTATGGTAATATTTCAAAATACATAGTGCCATTAGAAACAGTTACTGTCCGAAAACGAAGTAATGATCAAAGTTTATAGTGCCAAATTACTTTATTAATTTATTGAGAATTTCATGTTAATTATTTTGATTATATTTGTCCCTCCTCATCCATCCCTCCAAATTCATGTCCTCTTTTTTATAATAACCCAAGTTAAATTTGTGATGTCCATACACATGGATATGGGCCATTCAAAGCAGAATGGTGGACCTATTGTGATCCACACCCTTAAAGAAAACTGATTCTTTGTCTCACAGAAACCATCAGCTGTCAACAGCTTCTAAGTAAGCACACGGTGGAGATTCATGGGCCATGCTACAATATATATTGTTCTAGTATGTGCAGATATAATGCAGGTAGCCACAGCTACTGTGAGGTCATGGGTGCATAAGTACAGCAGTCCTGGCATACACAGAAGGTATTGTTTTACTCCAGATTTCCTCAAGTTTTGGTTCTTGTGATCATCCTCATCTTCAGAGGGGGTCCGTGAAACTTAGAGAGTTGGGTATAGTAATGCTACATTTGTAGTTAGACACTTCACTGACCCTTTTCTTTGCACTTTTAACAGTCATGAGTTTTTGCATTAAACATGGCATGCAAAGAGTATGCTCTAATATTTGGGTAGAGAGGTACCAATTTAGGTAACTGTTTGATACAGTATTCACCAAGTAGAATAATAGTTGTGGCTCAGCCTTTAAGAGCATTGATTGCTCTTCCAGGGGATGCAAGTTCAATTCCTAGCACCCGTATGGTGGCTGACAGTCATTTGTGCTCCAGTTCCAGGGGATCTTAAGCCCTCATCTGGACTCTATGGGCACCAAGTATAAATATTGTACATATACATGTAGATAAACCGCTCATACACATAAAAACAATATTTTTAAATTTTTAAAAGAGTAAAATATTTATTATTGTTGCTTGTGATCATTCCAAAAAAATGTTTTTGATAGATTAACAGTACCAGACGTGTTCTTTCTATGCAATGGGTCTTAAGTTGGTTAACCCCATAAAATTAATTCCAGTACTACCATGGGTGTTTCTTGACATCCAGGTAAATATATATTACTTAGTAATTATACTTATATTGTTTATAATACATTTATTATGTATTTAATTTATCCTCAACATTCTGGCTAGTGTATTAGCTTCCTATTGTTACTATGATAAGTTACTACAGAGTTAGTGGGTTTTAATAGCTCAAAATTTATTTTCCTAGAATCCAAGACTCGGAAATAGCTCAGAAAACTGTCTATATCTTCTTGGACTAGCCAAAGAAGCAAATAGTATGGGAGAAGTAAAAAAATGAGGAGATTGAGGAGGAGCACTAGAAGATTATTTTGATTTAATCGAAAATATTGTGTTTTCCAGCTCATACTCTCAGGCCCATATACATACTAGAATATTTAATCCATCACCTTAGATGTCCTTTTTGCATCCGTTTTCTCCACTGCAAAATAAGGGCAATAATTAAAGCCATGTCATTGTATATATGAAGATTAAATAGTTAATTTAAATTCCTTAAATTAACATATCTCCCAATGTTATCTGTTGCTACAGTAGTGGCTCTCTTTTTCCCAAGAAAGACATGAGAATCAAGAAGAGTAGGACAGGAGCATGGAGGTTTTGTGTTCTTCTCTTCTGACTGCATGCTTTGACAACCATTGGTTGAATACCTGCCAACCCAAACCTAACACAATGAAATGAAGGAGTCATTCTCCTTTTATAGTAGTAACTGATGATAGAAAAATCAGTAAACAGCCTACAGTAGCAGAACACATGTATGCCTAGTCAAGGAAATTCCTTGTCACCTTGTTCTGAAACAGTGACACATTTTGGAATTATTTTAGGATTAAAAAAAAAATCCCAGTCACTGGTTTACTTGTGTTAGCATACAACTACAGCTTTGATATTATCTATCTTTCTTAGTGGTTCTGTAATACAAGTTGAGAGCCAAAACCCTGCTTAGACAAAAAGGGAGAAGAAATATCAGTTTTGCCAAGAAATGAGGTGTTTCATTTTACATTCATAGCTTTGCATTCATGTCGCTGTTTTATCCTTTGAATTGCTATAAATATAGCATAATGAACCACACTTAATTTAAATTACTAGACACAACACTTTTGACATACACAAGTGGCAATTTTGTATTAATTATTTTATTTTTGCAGACCCATGTAACACAATTGTCCATTTATGGCTAAATGGATAAAGAAAATATGGTCTGTACCTAGAAAGAAAGGCCATTCAGTCGTAAGACAGAAATTGATATCTCATGCAACTTCTCCAAACCTTGTAGACGTGGCCCTAAATAAAACAAGTCAGTACAGATAAACAGCCACAGCATAACTTAGAAATGTTGTCTCGTAGAAACACCATAGAATCATGGATGTGTGGGCTTGGAAAGGTGAAAATGGAGCACTCCTATTCAAAGAGCACAGAGCATCAATTAAACAAGATGCCAAGTTCCTATCTCTATAGCATAAACTGTGTTTATACTGTAATCTTGTAAACATTTAATATCAAGAGATAAGCTTCAAGATTATTTATTTATTTATTTATTTATTTATTTTTACTAATTTTGGAGCTACTGGCTTTCTTACAAAACAAAGTGACATCTCCCACAGTTTCCATATAGAAGGTCCTTACCTGTAACTCCGCTTGCTGAATTCTTACCCAATCTTGAAGCCTTTATTTCATTACTGCATTTTCCATCACTGGGATAAGTTAGGGAATGCAGAGAACCTTGTCAATGACACAAGATCCAAGAAAGATGACAAGAAAAAGAAGAAATAGAGCAGTCTTTCTCCAAAGACTCATCAGAGGTTAAGGTTTAAAAATCAGTTTGAAAGTTGAACAGTGAGAAAATATGACAATGAATCACATTTGAGGCAGAGACATTGAAGGATGCAAGGATGGAACCATACACAAGTCAAAGTGACATCCCACATCTACAGAAGAAGGCAATAATTTACACAGATACAGAAAAAGCATTTGATAAAGTCCCACATCCATAAAAACAAAAACACAAAAACACTGAGCAAGTTTAGTGTAGAGGGAAACTACTTTGAATGAATATGCTGGCCTCATACCGAGGCAAAGCTGAAATTGCTTGAGTTCTGAAACAGAAAAGGACCTGTACTTTCATCACTTTTGCTTTTAAGAATTTCAAACACAAGTGCAGTGCGTTTTGGTTCTATCCATCCCTCCCTCCCCTCCTTTATCTCATTGCATGTTCCCACATCCTCTTTCATGTCCAGATGGATGATACATTATAAAAAAAATAGAGAAATAGATGATAGATAGATAGACAATAGAGAGATAGACAAAATAATAAAAAATAAATGGATAAAGGGTAGATCATATGGATATGTTTAGGACTGACCATTTAGGCATGGGTAATCTACCAAGTAGCTCTTCCCTAAAGAAAACTGATTCAACTTTCCTACAGCACCCTATATTTTCCTATCCAGAGGTGGGCATAATGAGTCCTTCTTCTGTTTATGATGGAATGCTGACTGCCATGATTTTATATTTCATGGTGCAATGTTCACTGTATTTAATTAGCATATTGTTTAAAGACATAGCCAAGGCAACATGCAAGAAAGATAAGGAATGACAACAAATATTGGAAGAAAAATAAAATTGCCATAATTTGCATATGATGCATTATGTGTAGCAACCTACCTCCATAGAATTCAGCATAAACCTATGAGAAATAATATATAGATTAATCAAATTTTCTGAATACAAAATAAATATAAAAATTACTAGCACTTTAAATATTAATAGCACTTTCCTGAAACAGTAATAGACAGAGAAATATCATTTACAATATTTCCAAACATAAAAATTTCTAGAAATAAATTTAGCTAATTTAAAAAGTAATTTAAAAGTAACTGGTGAAAATTATAGGGCATCAATGAAAGAAAATGAATAATAAAAGAATGCACATGCTTGTGCATACATAGATAGAAACATATACACATGCATGGATACAAGTACACACATTCACTCATGTATGCATGTATATCCATACATAGATATACAAGTACAAACCCACATACATGCATACAAAGAATGACATCCTGTGCTTATTGACTGGAAAATTTAATGTTAAAATGTCTGTACCAGCTGAAGTGACCTAAAGATGTGATACAATCCCTACAAAAATATTAATGGCATTCTTCTAAGAAAAAAAATCAAAGTGATTTGTGGGCAAAAAGAAAGAAGCAGAAGATATTTCACTGGCTAGCATCAAAATCTAAGATGACAGTTTAGGAATCACAATAGCTTCTGACTGTTTTGTCATAAAAACAGACATAGAAACCAGTAAAGGAAATAAAACATAAGAATCAACCATGCATCCACAGCCAACTGAATATCAACAAAAGATGAAAATTTTTTATTAGAGAAAAGACTGTCTTTTCCACAAGCACTGCTGAAAAACTCAGCATTCACATATAAGGCAATGATATTAGCCTTCTATCTCAACATTGCAAAGCCAGCAAAAGATAGACTATTATTCTGAAGCTAGTAAATTATTTTGGAAGTAAGAAGGAAGAGAGGCACTTCAGACAGTTTAAATAAATTACTATGTTTTGGGCATAATTCCAAAATACAAGAAATAAAGTGAAAATAGAGAAATAACTAGCATGAAAATTAAATCATACTTACAATGAAAAAATTATCAAGACAGCAGAGATGATCTACAGAATGGAGATATATATATATATATATATCACAAGTTCATAACTAAACAAGGCAAAAATACCTGTAGATGCAAGAATAATAAGAAAGAATTGAGAGGGAGAGAGATAGAAAGAGAAAAAGGTGAAAAGGTGAACAATTCAACATTTCTCAAAAGAAACTAATAAAAAAATGTATCTACGCAGAAGGTACAAAGATATTTTGCAGAATTAATCATAAACAACATGCAAATCAAAATCACAACTGCAGAGATGTATCAAAGTTTAATATAAATAAGATTTTAAAATGATTTAATATAAATAGATTTTAAAGTGAGAGAGAGGATGTGAAGTTGGAACACTAGCATGCTGTCACTATGGAAAAAGCGAAATTTATGCCCTGGTAATTCTGAAACATGCATTTGCAGCCTGTATATAGCAATTTTGTTGAACTTGTCCATATTGGGTTTCATGGTCTAAGTTGATGAAGACGATATTATCACTAGTATAGACAATCTGGAAAGCAGCATTCAGGTTCCTCGAAAGAATTAAAATCAAAGCTACCATATGTCTCAGAATTCTCACAATTCCGTATATATCCAAAGATAATGAAATCTGACTGTCAAAATGTCTCTACACATCCATGTTTACTGAAGTATAACTCATAATAGCCAAGAATTGTGAACAAATTAATTATTCATCTACAGATGAGTAAATAAAATGTAATTTATACACACATGGAATACTATTCAGTCACACAAAGGCTGAAATGCTTACCATTTGTAACAACACAGATAAAATACAAAATCACTAAATTGAATAAAATAAAGCAGACACAGAAAAACAAGCAGCATTGCAGCAAGGAGATTTCTTAATAATTATGAAATCTTAGCTTTTAGCTTAAGCTTGTCCAACTAACTCATAACTTAATCTGTTTTTATTAACCTAAGTTGTCATGTTTTTAACCACTCCTTAATTCTGTATGTGTGACTTCCTTCATGTCTCCCTGGTATCTCTGCCTCTCTTCTTCCAAGAGTCTTCTCTTCCCCTTAGAAGTCCCACCTATGCTCTCCTGCCTAGTTATTGGACATTGCACTTTTATTAAACCAACCAGAAGATGCTTTGGCAAAGACACATTTTCTCAGTGTACAAAAATATTATTTCACAACATAGCATATAGTATTACTCATAGAGAAAAAATAATAAAGTTAACCTCATAGAATTTGAAGGTAGAATGCTTGTTACCAGAGGCTGGGAATAGTAGTGAAGAAGAAGAGATGGGGAGAGGATTAAGAAATGATATTAACAGAGAAGTAATATTCATTGTGAAGAAAAAACTCAAAGCTAAACAGCCACAGCATATATGCAGAGGACCTGGTACAAACCCATGCAAGCTGTGTAACTGTCCCTTCAATCTCTGTGGCTCCCTCTGAGTCCTGCTTACTTGGTTCTGCAGGCAGTGGTCTCCTGGTGTACCCTCTCTGGCTCCTATAGTCCTTCCTCCCCTTCTTTTACAGAGCTTCCCAAGGTCCTCCTACTAATGAGGGTCTCTGTATCTGCTGCCATCAGCATCTAGAGGAAGCCCCTCTGATGATAGTTGGGACAGGCTCCAGTCCTATGAATAAACAAGAATGTCATTAGGAATCATTTCATTGACTGTTTTATTTTTTATTTTTGTTGGTCCTGTTTGGTTCTACTTTAGGTCTCTGAGACATCCAGATCAGTGAGAATGGGGGTGTCTCTAACTCCTTTACCTGCTTGTGGGCAGGCATTCCCTTTTCCTCCTTCTGGGTTGCTTTGCCCAGGCTTGATATGAGAGTTTATGTCTAGTTGGGGTTTTTTTTATTATTTGTTTGTTTGTTTTTTATTTTGTGATGCCATATTGGGGTGATATTACTAGAATACCTGCTCTTTTTCGAAGAGAAATAGAAAAGCAATAGATCTGGGATGGAGGAGAGATAGAGGGACACTAGGAAATGGTGGAGTTGAGGTTAGTGTGTATTATATGAGAGAAGAATAGAAAAAATGAAAAGAAAAAGAAATGATACTAAGTTATAGTCAGATGGAACCAAAAATATCTGGAATGCTAGTCCACAGAAGGGTAAATACCGAAATTATTGTATTCAATGTTTCAAATAGTTAAAGAAAAGAATTTTGAACATTTTTATCATTAAGTAAGGATATTTAGGGGCTGGAGAAGACTTAATGTTAAGATCAAGTACTGCACCTTTGTCAGGTGGTTCAAAACAGCCTGTAACACCAGACCCAGAAACTCCAATGACTTCTTCTGACCTAGTCAGGCAATCACATTTATGCATACATACCCACACAGAGGTATTATTAAAACAAATAAATGAATAGCCAAGTGATAGTAGTTTTAATCCCAGCACTTGGGAGGCAGAGACAGGCAAATCTCTGTGAGTTTAAAGCCACCCTGGTCTATAAGAATTAGTTCCATGATAGTTAGGGCTATTACACAGAGAAATTTTATGTCAAAACCATAATAGACAGACAGATAGATAGATAGATAGATAGATAGATAGATAGATAGATAGATAGATAGATAATAGATATACAGTTAAAGTCTAATAAGATAAGTTTAGCTTGGCTTTATATTACACATTTATGCATGCATCAAAATATTAAAAGGTACCCACTAAATCTGCAGTATTGTATATTTTATGTGTGAATTTAATTTCCTTTTAATTTTGAAAAGGTGGATATAAGAACGTATTTCTATCATAAAATTATAAGATTATGCCTATTTCCTATCCTCTCTCAACTTCTATTCTTCCTCTAGCCCCATTCTATGTGACCTTTGTTCTACTTACAACTTCATAGAACAACGTCATATGTATTACAAATCAGTGACAATAAATTTGTAATTTATTTTAAAGCAAGGCAAAAGGAACATATGAGAAAGCTAGGAAAGAATGGTAACAATGGCATTGAGTTCCACAAATTACAAAACAAAATAGAAACATAAGAAAAGTTAAAATGAGAATGATGTGGGAAAAATGACCCCACTCAATAATGCAGAACATGATCATCTAATTTGATAGCACTGAGATCATCTGAAAATAGGAAGGTTAAGAAGTGTGTGTGTGTGTGTGTGTGTGTGTGTGTGTGTGTGTGTGTGATATTCTTGGCACCAGTTGGCAAAACCACAATAGCTTCAAGCAATTAGATATTGAAATTAAATTATGCTCAATGCTGTTACATTTATATCCAATTCAAATTGCTTGTAATTAAGAAAACTAGATTAAGAGATTGACATGAGCTGTTTACATAATTTTCTTCTTTGCAAACTCAATTGAGAGAAATAAGTGGATGGTGAACTAAGGCTTCAAGGCACCACCCCTTACTTGTTCCTGTTCTCCGAAATTCCCAATATATGCATAGTAGCAAATGTGTTGGGCTCTGCAATGTGCTGAGGAAGAGAAATATTTCAGGATACACCTGGAGAATTTTCAAAGATACCAGCCACCACAGAATTTTAGTTCCACCTCCCAAGATTGGAGTCTCCCAGTATCCTGAGACAGGAAACAGTGAGACGATCCCATTTCTCAGGCCCTGAGAGTTCTAGAACTTGAAGAGACAGAGACACACTTTCACTAACAACTCTCCTTAGCTATTGCTTGTCCTTAACTTAGGCACGTGGGTTATAATGCTTACTGCCAAGGTTTAGATGAACTTCAGAGGAAACAGCCTGAAACATGGAAGAGTTCTAAGACTGATGAGTAAAGAAAAACCAAGTCACGATTGTTGCTGATGGTGACGGATAGGGGTCCCATTATAGCAAGCAGTAATCAAATGGCAATAGCAATCTAGACGTTTGCTCATCAGCAATGGATCACCCAGGAAATTATGACTGTGCACAGGAAAAGACATGAGTGCAACACGGTGAGAGATTGCAGTGGTAGTCTAATGCCTCCAGGCCATTAGAATATAAAAAGCAGCTATTAGGTCAGCGAGTCAAATAGTGTAAAAGGCAATATATTCCTGGGTTAGTTTGCTAGAAATGGTTTGGGAGTTATGAAGGTGTACAAGACAAGTTGGTAACCAATAGTGTTAAGAGAACAATACTAGGTTTTCAACTAAGTACACTGTAGTTTGGTTTGCACCTCCATTTTGTATGCAAAACCAATATGATACCATATCAACCAATATGATACCAGCAGTTAAAGTTCAAAAGTACTGAAAAAATTAATCAATAGCTAGACGTATTGAATCATGTGGCTTTTCTTGGAGATATGTATGAAAATATCTAGGAAACTGATGACAAACCAAAGCAATAATCCCACAAAAGTACAACTTTGTAAACCACTGAGTTTATTTGGTTTTCTTATAGGAGTATGGGTGAGTACTTATCTACAGGAGTTTGAACAAGATCAACACAAATAACTTCATCATAGAAAGACCCAAGCCAGCATGGATAACATCCTGGGAAAGCAATATCGCTGTAGATGCCTATAACTTAACAGGTCTGTAGAGTCTCATCTCCACAGCAGTCTTTATGTTAGGGTCCATGAGAAGTTCCATAAAAAGACCACCAGTCAATATGCAGTTAGCAGAAGCACTTTATTAAAATTCTAACATGGTGGGTTTGCACATGATGACAGCTGGAGAGGCTCCTAGGCTCTTTTTAAGCCAGGTTAGGGGCATTCCTGGGAGGAGAGATTACTCTGGGGACTGGTTGGTGAGAGAAGATTAGTCTGGGGGCTGATTGGTGGGTGGATCTAGTGGTTAGAGATTTTCCAGCAGCAGTGTAGGGAAAGCTATCTTTATCAAGAGACTGTGGTCATCTGCTGAGCTAGCAGAAGGCTAGGGAGGTGCCTATTGATTGGTTGCCCCTGAGTTGTGATTTCTCCCAAGAACTGTTTGCTCAGTGCCAGCCACCTCCAGTATACAGACACCAAGGCCTGACCCCTGGCAGAGGCTATTAAAAACCTGTCATGGCTCTGGTCTGACTCTGCAGCCCTCTTTATTGTTTACATACTCTTGGGTAAAAGCCACGTGAAACTTGTAATTTTCAGGAGTTTCCTGGGAGTTAAGAGTTTTACTTCATGAGATCAGCAATTTTGTTTCCTTTCTGAGTGTGAAGGGGCCTCCCTCCAGAACAGAACATTTTAATGCAAAGGGATGATTACATAACAAATTAAAGCATAGTCAACTTTAAATAAGAATTATCAGATGTATATAACATGTTTCTCATATTAGAGTGAACATGCTGAGGATGTGGACAATAAAATCCAAATTCATATTGAATACAAAGAATTTGTGTTTATGAACTAGGAGTAATAGATCACAGAGAATTGTAGAAGTTCCTGTGTGAAAATATTCAGTGCTTCTTAGTGATCTTACATTACGTTCACCCCAGACAGACTTGTTTTGAATTATAATCCATTCATCACTGCCATCTGACATTTCATGGCTAAACTCATAACTTTTTCCAAAAACAATGGAACCCATATAATAAATAAGAGTTTATAGACTCTAATCTACTGCCACCAAAACACCAGGAACAGAAAAGAAGTAAAACATCAGGATCAAATATATCAGCAGTTGTGAAGTACAATGCCAAATGCAAGAACAGTGAAGGGAACTGGGTTTCACATTTCAAAGAATAATGCATACTCAAAGTTGGCTGGTATTTAAATTTTGTGCCTATCAAATGCATTCCAAACCTTCTCCCCATGAGACTGTTGTGCAGCTTCTTGCTGCCTTGAATCCATTTTATGAACATTACTCTAAAAATCATGTCATTATTTTAGGCCTGGCTCTGAAAGCATTTTTTACATGAAGCTTTCTTTGCTCCAAGATCCAGGAATAGCCTCTGTTTCCATCTTTGATGTTCTTTATATTCCAGACATCTATGTGTCTATAGCTTCTGCTATACTGGCTGGTCTCTCCTCTTCTCCGCCCATTGATAAGTGATCTCATCCATTCCCAAAGACTTCAATGCCATCTATAATTAGCTTCCTTTTTTCCAACATTGACTTCTCTGATGTAAGCCATCTATATTTTATTTGTACTTGGAAGTTAGCCAAAGTCTCAGATTTAACATAGGTAAAGCAGAAGTTTTAGTTCTTTCTTATCAAATTATTTGCAACTGTTCTAAAAAAGGAGACAAGAATCTGTAATTCAGCATATATTAGTAGGTATGGCTACATGATTCTATCCTGCCTGTAAATTTCCCAATGTCCAAACATATCCCACAAACAGATTTTCAATTAAGATTGGTAAGCCTCACTTACAGTTTACCCGACTTCCATGTTTGGGCTGGGTGGCACATTGTGTGTAGCAATCCAGCCTACTGGATCCAGATCAGATACAGAAACAACAAAAAAGTCAACATACCCAGGTCTCATTCAATAATGATATGAAATGTTTAGACAGTATAAATACACTCTAAAAAAACCACAGCCCTATAGAAATGTTCTAAAATCAGGGAAAAAAAAACTAGATTAACAACCCAGAACACATATTGTAAAAGAATAATCACAATTGCCATCAAGGAATCATGGAATATAAAGAAGACACAAATTAATCGCTCAGTGACCTTAAAGAGGATGAACTTGAAGAAAATAAATGACAGAATAATGCTCAAGAAAACACAAACATAAATTAGAATGAAATGGGCAAGACAATACAGGATTTGAAAACCCATTTCAATAAAGATATAGAAATATTAAAAAAGAATTCAAGCTAAAGTGAAGATAGAATGGGAAAAAAATGCAATAGCCATTTAGAAAACCCAGGGGGAAACCTTACAAGTAGACAAGGTCAAGTAGAAGAAAGATTTCAGGACTCAAAAGTAGCATAAATGATTATACCATACAAAGAAATAATATGAAAAGATTTTAAAACACAGCAAAAGAACATGCAGAAATTGTGGGACACAGTGAAAAGAAAAAAATCATTTAATTATAGGAATAGATGAAGGAGAAGAATCCCTGGCCAATTATATTCAACAAGATCTTAGGAGACAAGTTCCCCCAACTTAAGAAATGCTACCCACAGAGATATAAATAGCAGATAGAGCACCAAATAAGTAAGACTAGAAAGGAATTTCCCATGACATATCACAGTTAAAACTCTAAATATGCAAGCAAAGAAAGAATATTTAAATACAGAAGGGAAAAATGATAAATCATATATTAAGAAATCCCATCAGAATAGCAGCTGCTTTCTTGGTGGAAACACCGGTAGCAAAAAGATACTGGAACAGCATACTCTAGGTTATAAACCATAAAACTGGCTTTCAGGACAAAAACCACATGATCAGCTAAATAAATGTGTAAATAATGTTTGACACAATCCAACATCCCTTTATGATAAAAGCCCTTGAGATAGTTGGAAAGGAGAGAACATTCCACAATACAATAAGGGATATGCATGACAAACCAAAATGCAGTATTGCCGTAAATGAAGAAAAATTTGATTCAGTTTCACTAAATCCAAGAACTAGGCAGGGTTTCCCACTAACCCCATCCTGTTCAGTAGAGTTTTCAATGTACTTGCTGGCAAGAGAAGGAAATTAGGAGTATGAAAATAGGAAAAGAAGTCAAAGTTTTCTTATTTGCAAATGATATGATATATAAATGAGAAATCAAAAAATCCCACCAGAAAGCTCCTGGAAATTATCAATAACTTAAGCAACAGGATGTAAAATTAGTATTTGTTCTATTCACCAACAATGAACACGCTGAAAATAGATTATGGACATTCACATTCATGGTGGCCACAAAGGAAGCAAAATATCTAGAAATAAGCCTAAGAAAATAAGGAAAGGACTGCCACAACAAAAACTTCAAATCTCTGAGGAAAGAGCTAGAGAAAGCCATAAGAAAATGGAAAGATTTTCCATACTCATGAGTTAGTAGAATGAATGTTGTGAAAACGACCAGTCTACTAAAAGGAATTGATAGATTCAATATGATACCAACCAAAGTCCCACCATATTCTTTACAGAAATAGAAAAAAAAATCCTAAAATTCATATGGAACTGCAAACGGCTCAAGAAAAGCAAAACACTTCTGAGCAAAATCAAGTGAACAAAAAAATAAATGCAGGAGAGTTACTATTCCTGAACTCAAGTATATCATAGAGCTTCTGTAATAAAACCAGCATGGTCCTGGTAAAAAAAACAGACAAAACCAATGGGACAAAAAGAAGAACCAAGAACATGGGTTAGGGTTTCCATTGCTGTAATGAAACACCATAACCAACCAAAGCAACTTGGGAAAAATGGTTTATTTGGCTTATTCCCCAGCACTGTCAGGACAGGAACTCAAACTGAGCAGGCACCTGGAGGCAGGAGCTGATGCAGAGGTTGTGGAGGGATGCTGCATCCTCGCTTGTTCCTCATAGATTTTTCTCAACTTGCTTTCTGATAGAATCCAGGACCCTAGCCCAGGAATAACAGCACCACCCTCAATGGGCTGCACAGTCTCTATCAATCACTAAATAAGAAGATGTCCTACAGGCTTCTGTAAAGTGATCTTATAGAGGCATTTTCTTAATCAGACACCCTCCTCTTGAATGACTTCAACATGTGTCCTACTTAGCCTAAAACTATCCAGCTCAACACTTAACTACAGCCATTTGCTATTTTACAAAGATGTCAAAAACATACACTGTAGGAAAGACAGCATCTTCAATAAATGGGGCTGACCAAACTGAATGTCCATATATAGAAAAATTAAATCAGACCTGTATCTATCACCCTGTACAAATTAACTGCAAATGGATTAAAGACATCAATGTAAACGATAAAACATGAAACAGCAAGAAGAAAATATAGGCAGTATCTCAAAATGTGTATGAAATGATTTTCTGAGTGGGAATCCATTTGTTCAGGAATTAATGCCAACAGTTTGACGTCATAAAACTAAAACACTTCTGCACAGCTAAGAAACCAACTGAGTGAAGTGGAAGCCCCATAGAACAAGATAGAAGCTTTGCTAGCTATACTTCTGACAGAGAACTGATATCAAGAATACAGACACCTATATAAAGAATTTTACATATAATAAAATATCATATAAGAAATAAAATGGCTAATAAACATCTCAAAAAGTATCATTACCCTTAGAAATTAGGTATATGCAAATTAAACATCTTCGAGGTTTTACCTTACCGTAATCAGAACGATTAAGATTAATAAAACACCAAGAGCCGTGAACCACCTAACAAAATCCACATCAGAAGGTCTGAGAAATCAGCTGTCAAATTGTTGCTTGGGTAAATCCAAAAGACTCCCAAAACAATACATGCCAATGCCCTTGATTGTCTTTCAAAAGTTGAAAGTCAAACCAAACACTCTGAGGCAGTCTGGCTCAACAAGTTCAAGGCCTGCTCAGGACACGACAGTTCTAGGTCAATCAACCCTCCAATCCTTCTTTCTTAAAACTGACTTTCCCTGACTTTGGGGAAGAAAACCCTTCAAAGGCTTTAAGACCCTCAGCCCTAGAGAAGAAACTGGAGTTGTTTGGTTTCCTGAGTCCCCACTCATGTATGTTCCCTTACCCCCAGCAAAGCTCTTTCCTCCACAGGTGATTTCATCTGAGGTGGTTGAGATTTCTCTGCTGATACCTGCTGCTACTCAGAGTTCTTTATGTCATTTAATTGTTTAGCTGGTAGAGAAAGTAAACCCAGTCAAGAGCCACAGACTATATCATTTCAAGACCCTGAGACAGCATCAATTTCATGAAGGCTTTATCACATGATTTTTTTACTTTCCTGAGAGTACTTTGGGAAAACTCTCTTAGGTCTCTTGTTATTTCCTTCCTTTTCATATATAGTTTGCCTCTGTTTAACACAATGCTGCATAATAATTTATTTATTTATTTATTTATTTACTTTGGTTTTTTGAGATAGAGTTTCTACGTGTATCCTTGACTTTCCTGGAACTTACTCTGTAGACCAGGCTGGGCTTGAATTCACAGAAATCTACCTGCCTCTGCCTTCAGAAATCCTGGGATTAAAGGCTTGAGCCACCATGGCCCAAATAATTTACAGATTTTTGTATTATCTTTCTGCCTGCTTAGGAACAGGATATGATCTTGCTGTGTTGGCTGGTATATCCCTTTGTTGTCATAATAATGGTAAACACAGTGTAAGTATTAAATGCATGTTCAATGCAAAATGAAAACTGATACAGCACATTGTTTTCTTTGATACATATTTATTTTATGGTTATGTTCATAGTCATCTACCTTCTGTAGTACTATAATCTACTTGGGAGCAAGCAAGGTGTTCATCCATGAATCTATATAGATTCTGACCTACAACATACTATTTAATGATATGGAAAAACAGTTTAAATTAATTAATTAGAGATTAGTGGTGTTGGTGTTTAGTTGTGTCACATTTTAAACTAAGATGGATGAAAGCTGAGAGTACATGAAGGAGGGTCAGGGGAAGCTGGGTTGATCTGGAAAACAGGGCCCAACCACTTTAGCTCCTTCCAGAGGACTTTGAAGCTGCTTTCCATTGCAACTAATACAAACTGCTAACTACTGCCAGCAGCAGAAAGCCTGCCTCTGGGAGGAAACTCTGAGGGCAGGACCAATCAAGTAGGAGATAGATTCTGGAGGGGTGGCAACTAGGAGCCTATAAAAAGTCTGTCACCAGACTTTGTCTGCATGAGGCTTCTTTCAAGAACAAACAATTCCTTGCCCAACCTCCAGAAAAAAATTGGTGCGACCCCTAGACATCTACTCCTCACTCAAGACTCCCATAATCAACAGATAGACATTGGCTAAATTTTTAAATATTTTAGGAGAAATGATTGTGACAACTAATGTTTCAGTTTGATAACCTTCATCTCTTTAAAACTGAGAATAGAACCAAAATATTTGAGTAATTGCCGCCTGTGATTTAAAAGCAACTGGAGATTAGATTGTGACATTCATGAAAGATCATGAAGGTCAAACTAAAGGCAATGTGATGGAGAAAAGGGAGAAAGAAGAGGTTCATAGTAGGAGGCTAGTTAATAATACTTAATAATGTGTTAATAATATATTTAATCTAACTTAAATATGTTAGAAGGGAAAGTCATCAAAGTAACCTTAAAGTTTTGATGATCATGTGAAAACCAAACAAGAATATAAGACAGAGGCAAAAATTAAGGAGCTGAAACCCAATTATTTCTATCAGAGAAAAGATAAGAAAAAAGGGTAAGTTAAGAATGGAAAAGAAATTCAACAAAGATTTGTATATCAAAGATTAAACTTACATTCCTTAAGCATTAAAAGTAGGCATGGTGGCACATTCTGTAATTTGAAGGAAGCTGAACTAGGGAAAAACCCACGTTTGGGATCAGTCTGTGCAATGTAGGAAGAATCAGTCTCAAAAACTATAAAAAACAAAGTAAACAAAAATGTAGATTACCAGTGTTTAAGATGCTGCAGCTTGAGATGATGGGTGAGTGTTGGTCTTGGGATCTAAAAGCGTGGGAGATGCAAATATGTGTTCCGAGGCAGATAATTAGCTCTATGACTGTTGTGTTGTGTCTCAGGTCAACCAGTTCAGCTATGTTGTCTTAGCAAAAGAAGAAATCCGCCATAGTGAAGTTCACTTGTGTTGGACTTGAGCACAACTTAATGTTTAATATTCGTTTTCCACTGCCTTAATTAAAAGACCAATTACCTGCATAATATTAAATTCTAAAATTCTCAGACAACAGCAACATGGCAACTATGTTCCATGGTGTGGAAGGAGGTACAAAGAGAAGTAAATTAACTTATGAGTTTTCTAATGAACTCTAGGGTATTTGAATTGCAGCATATGCATTATAATATAGAAATACATCGAAAATCAAACCCTGTTGAACGTCTTCTGAATGATACATTAATAAGTCAAAACAGCACCACAATATGGTTATTTTCTTAAGGATAATAAATTATTTAAATCCAGATTATCAAAAGAAATTCATTTGTAAGGTAGGGTGTCAAACTTCAAGCAGTCTCTAGTTTTAATAAAAGCATCATGATACAGAGACACATTTTTATTTATTTTTCACGTAATCTCTATTTTATGACTGAGTCCTCACCAAGTGAAATGACTGCAAGAAGAAAGGCACAACTTGAATTTTACTTTTGTTAAATCTATTTTGTTTTGACAGCAAATTAATCTGTTTTGTGTATATAATTTTATTAGACATATATGGAGTGGTGGACTTCATTTTAATTGGCTTAGAATATTATCCATCCCCCCCTTTCCAAAATCATCTTAAAATGTTAAAAGCGGTTCTCCTATATGTGCATTCTTTGTCATGGGCACATATCTAAAGCTGGACTTCTGAAGTTTAACCACACCCTCAAGTCAGCAAATACTCAGCAAGTCTCATAGTTGCAACCACACATAGCCACCTAAGATGATATAACGTAACTTTTACAATGAGGTTCCGGTAACCCCAAACTAACACCTTCCTATTATTTATAAACTGTCAGTGCTCTTGAATTATTCATGAAAGTTCTGCAAGTTCTACGGTAATGCTCTTATCATGCTGAGCCATCCCACCTGAAAGACATCTTCAAATACCAATAGGTGGTAGGTATTACCAGAATAAAAACAGATTTAAAAACTGAAGAGAGAAGGATAGAAAATATTATTTTCACAACTGTGTTTTTCCACTTCATAAAACTGAAAGTATAAGGCTAGACAGGTCATTAATTTTTGTACTGGATGCCCTTTACTGTGTTACATGGTGCACTGCAGCATCACGCTAGTTACAGCATTAGATCCACCTCTGGTGGGTGAATCGGCAAAGTCTGCAACTGTTTACACAGAATCTGGAGTTACTTATGCCATCAGAAAAACTGACAAAGATAATTTTCTTTAGATCCACCATGCAGAAAACATATAGATTTCAACTAAATGTTACAAGTTCTTACAGAAGTCATTTCTTCTTGTGGTTTGAGCACTTGAAAGAAGAGATGTAATGAAGGTCATCTTTCAACCTCGCCTCCTCATATGAACTCCCTTGAACATAATAATAAGTGACATGAGTTTACAGACTCAGGTATAAATGTCTCTACTCCATAAGCAAAATAGAACCCTCCCTCTGACCTAAATGCAGCCTCGCCTGCATTAAATGATCAGGAACATGCTGAGAGCAGCAGCATTGTAACAGATTCTCTTACACCTGGTAAATTAACATAGACAAACTTGCTTCTAGGCATTCCTGCTGCCCACAACAGCCACATTACAGCAGTATCATCTACTCTGAGTCCCAGGACCTTGCATAAACAGAACCAGAAAGATGTAGGCATCTTTGGGAACAAGGTAGTGAAACCTTCCCTCAAATATTCCACTTGCTACTTACATAGAGTATATCCAACTATGCTCAGCTGACAGCGGGAGGCAAGGTAGAAAACTTCTCAAGAAAACGAAGTTCCAGCGTGCAGCCTGATGAAAAGATTTTAGAAAATTTTTTCACACACAAAAAAATAAATTAATAAGTACCTTACAATATGATCCCCAGATAAAAGAACAAACACCTTTAAAAGTTTAATCATAGCTCTGGTCCTGAAATTAAGCACAGCAAGAAATGAAAGTTATGAACTTCAAAAGACATGGCTCCATCTTTTCTAAGCTTCACTTGGCATGTTTCTATATAGCTTCTAACACTTTTGTGTAGCTGCAATGACAGCATGAAGGTAACAGGAAGACTTTACAGGCAACCAGGACAACCAGGAGGTAGAGTAGATATCTTCAAATAGCTTATTCTAGGCTCATAAGGCAGATCAGTGGATAAAGGCACTTTTGCCAAGACCCATGTGGAAGAAAGAGAGGACAAACTCCCACATGCCATTCTCTGACCTCCGCACACATTCTGTGGCATGTGTAGGTGCACACACACACACACACACACACACACACATCACAAATGAAATAAATAATTGAATAAATAAAAAAACAGCAATTTAAAATAACTTCTCATTAATTATGATAGGACATAAATACAGTAACACTAATTTATTAAATGAATGCCAAATATTATGTTAGAATATCGGCAATGGTGTTACATAAATTTTGTAGTTCATTAACAAAGACATTTTAATCTCTGTAATAATGTCAGTAAATGTTCAAAAGTTTAGTGTATATGGTCTATACTGAAGATGTGGTATGAACAAACTAAGATGAATGTCCTAGAAGCTTCTACTCCACTTGAGTATGATAAAACGTTAGATGTACATGAGTCAGAAGTTGATGAGTACTAGAAAAAGTGAAATTTAGAAGAGGAGAGGGATTATAAGGGAGAAGAGGAAGGAATTTCTCAGGTATTGGTTAATAGCAGGTATTACTAGGGCTTCAGTGGGAGGCATGAATGGATGTGACAGTGAGTATAGGTTGAACACACACTAATGTCTGTGGAAGAATGGTCCAGGTAGAGGAAGGAGCAAGCAGAAGGCTTTGGAGTGGAGCCATAACTGGTATAACGAGAAAGAGCACAGAGCCAAGGAGAATGTACGGATAAGAAAGAACAGCGGATCAGAGACAAGGACCTTGCAAGTTGTGCATCTCATATTTGCTTTCATTGTACAGGCATGATAAGCAGAGATGTCTTTTGTCAAAGTTTTCAAAGAGAACTTTGTTTATCAAGCTAAGAATAGACATGGATAAATACAGGAACAGAGAGAATGCTGTGGAGGCCAAGGGGACAAGAATATTGAATAGCAACAAATATGGTTTAAATATCTGCGAATTTTTTGCTAACTCAAAAAAGTAAGCATAATACAAAAATACATAATTTGTGACAACAGTGTGTATGTGGGAAAATAAGGTATTGTCTATCAACTGAAACTGAATAAGAGTTAACACTATGTGTTAAGTAGCCATCTTCTCAATGTATTGGGAGTGTTAGAAATTTTATACTGACAGAGTGGACATGGGATGTGGAAGAAGAGAGAGAGTCAAAGAGTCAAGGGAGATTCCAAGTTGATTTTATTTTCTTTAAAACATGGGACACCAGAAAAATGGAGTTGCCATATAAAAAGACTGACTGCACTGGAGGTCAGTCATGCTCAGGAGCAAAAGGGAGAATTGGAGTTTGGATAGGCAGACATCATGCTACAATAGCTTTCACACCACTGATTGCTAATACTGTAGGAGGAAACAGTCTAAGAAATATAAACTTCACTGTTGCCAGAAAGACGATAGTTTATAGTGTCAGGCACTGGATGCAATGACTAAGGTGTGCCAAGAAGGGATAAAAGGGAAAGGGAGAGCTCCTTGTACTGAGCCCTGGGACACAACAGCATTCAGTGTTAGAAAACAGAGAAGAGACATGGAAAGATGCAAATGGAGGGTTGATGATGTTAGAAGAGAGGGAAATCACAGAATGGGCTTTGAAAATCAGGTAAAAAAAAAAAAAACGTTTCAAGGAGACATCTCTGTTGTGAATGTTGATGCATCAGTAAGATCATTGGATGTAACACTGCCCATCATCGGAGACCTACAAAAACAGTTTCAGGGAAGTGGTAAAAATGTGTGGATTCAGGAGAAAAGGAATGGTAAGAGGGGTCTGAAACACAATAATTTTGAAGTAAATTTAATACAGAGTAGTCAGAGAAGTGTGGGAATGTGGGAAAAACCAGTAGTAGTGAGCCCAAGAGAAACAGTGTTCTGTTCTAACAAAGGGGAAAGGATGACATGTTTCCACAATGTAAGGAATGATCCAGCTAGCAACAGTATCAGGTGGGTAGGTATGCACATGTTTGAGGAATAGTACACCTACTTATAAGAGCAGCCTGGGCCACTTTATCACTGCTGGGGGGAGATTTTTTAACACATTTATAATTCTGAACTGAGAACACAAATTGCTTAAGGCTAGAGGCGGGGTACTCGGTTCCCAAAAGGAACTCAGCCTATTCCCGGGCTGGGGCCTTGAGGGAAAGGGGGGCCTGTACAAAGCCACAGGGCTTTGTGGAACACAAAAGTCCAACTTTCTGACTGTGGCAGACCGTTGGAGAGGGCTCCTGATTCAGCCATTCAACCAGGAGGGTAAATGACTCCCAGCTCAGCCATCTAGGTGTCTGGCCCCAGAGGGGACTAAGGACTCCCGCCCATCCCCCAAACCTTCCAGTCATTAAGGGAGCTTCCCCTGCCTATTGGCTTATCTGCTTAGCATACCCAAGCTTACTTCCAAGCATCCATTCCCCATTGGTGGTGGGGTCCTAGGTTCCCAAAAGGAACTCAGCCTGTTTCCAAGCTGAGGCCCTGAGGGAGATGGGGGCTATTACAAAGCCACAGGACTTTGTCTGCTGCACAGAGCAGAGGAGCTCGCCCTTTTGTCTGCTTTAGGCCCTTTTACAGGGCTTTTGACCCAGTATCCATCTGGATATGAGGAGCTCGACAGGTTCTTGGGTCAGCGAAGGCCCCTGATCCAGGTCAATCCAGACTGAGCAAGTGGCCCTTTTCGAGTACCAGTTGATCCAATAGGAGGGGAAAAGATGGGCAGGCGC
>JAQHUG010000042.1:2752230-2763115 GCA_028555095.1 Dicrostonyx torquatus | reverse complement strand
AAAAAAAGACCATACACCCCAAACTAATGTACTAAGTGGCCCAGAGGAATAAATGCCACTCAAAGCAGTCCAGGTGAAGCTATTCTACTAACTCATTATGAAACTAAATAGAAAAGTCTCTTTAATTTGTGTGTGGATTAGTAATGCAACTAACCTCTGTCTTATTGGGTTATTGCAATCAAGAAGTAGGACTTAATGAATAAAATACAGGGGCATAATTCAGAGAGGGCTTTGTTGGAGTTCTTTCTTTACTATTGTTTTCTATCCAGTTCAGACTTGAATTTTCTCATGTGGAAAAACAATGCTTGGTCTCAAGGTGACCTTGAGAATAATACAATTTGTCTACAAAGGTAGCAATGTGCAAATGGGTCTATTGTTAGGATTATTGATTTAACATACAATTAAAATACAAATATACTTACAATAACCTAGATTTTGAAAGAATCCTGAGTGAAAGTGTGCATAGGGGCATTCGCTGGGTGTGTGTGAGAACCAGTGAGGAAATGACTTCTCCATTCTTCCATCTTCACTTCCACCTCAGTCTAAATATAGCTGTACCAAGAGAGCCTGGAGGATGAGCAGTTAGTTCCCTTCCTAGAAACTAAAATTAGTCAAAGTGATTTTGTATATTTGGAGTTTGAAAATATTTATTTCACTAGTGCTTAGATTATTAGTCTGTATTCAGTATGGGCTTTATGATACACTTTGAAGAATAAATGACATGGAATACATTTCCACTAAAATTTATTGATTTTTTTTTTTTGGTTTTTCGAGACAGGGTTTCTCTGTGGCTTTGGAGCCTGTCCTGGAACTAGCTCTTGTAGACCAGGCTGGTCTCGAACTCACAAAGATCCGCCTGCCTCTGCCTCCCGAGTGCTAGGATTAAAGGCGTGCGCCACCACAGCCCTGCTATTGATTTATTTTTAATTGGGTGATTATTCCTTCTTTTTGCAACTCCACCCTTCTGGATATAATGAGAAAGATGATCTAAAATATTTTTATTATAAAGTACTGCAAAAGAAAATATTTTATTAAAAAGGAATCTCTCTTTTGTTGAAATATTATACACTGTATCCTTCAGAAGGCCCATTCTGATAGTGATTGTTTATGTAACCCTCTGATAATTTAAAGATGACATGTTAGTTAATATCTGGGCATCAAGGGACAGAAAAGAAATTTTTAAATTGAACTGGAGGGAAAAGTACCTTCTATCCCTCCATGGTGGGTTTGTTCACTGAGGGCATGTAACCTTCAGTCTTCATGTAAATATTCCTTGTACCTAAGCTAGGACCAAAGAATATGCAGGCTTTCTACTTCCCTACAACCAGCTTTTATGAAAGCGAAACTCAGACTAACTTCTCTACCTCTGCCGTTACTACTAACAATAAGCAAGAGAGCATGGAAGCATTTACAGAATGTTCCCTACTTGTTATCTATGTTTTTCTGATAAGCCAATCTCTAAACGAGCAATATTTTAGAAGCAGAATTGGTGTTAACCTGATAGGTGACACAACCCATGAGAATATTGCAGTGCCTAACAACCTTAGACTCACAGCCTGAAGTCACCATGTTACAAACCAGGGTGTGAGCTTCATATAGGTTACCAAAGTGTATATCAATCAATGCAGCTAAATTTCCCCTACTTTACAGATATATTCATTGCACACATTAGAAATTCTACAAATGTACCACTGAAAAGCCTTGTCTAAGATCTGTTTGCAAAATCTTTGGAGCTGATCAGAGAAAATGATAGCTAGGGTTCTTATACTTGTCTTTGGATGAAATGCCATAACCCCCTGTGTGTTTACAACACATAGTAACCTCGATTGAGATAACCAACAGCCCTTTGAGTGACACTATGCTAATACTTGGTAATATACTGTAGTTACATTTTATACCATAAATCCAGTTTTCTGATACTCAATAATAGTTATACAACACTGACCCCTTCCTTAAAAGTGAGTCTTCCCAGGTACTGCTGATCAGTAGCCTCCTTTTTGGTCATCTACTAGTGATCTTAAACCCCTAAAGTC
The DNA here is from genome assembly GCA_028555095.1 of Dicrostonyx torquatus. Lineage (NCBI taxonomy): Eukaryota > Metazoa > Chordata > Mammalia > Rodentia > Cricetidae > Dicrostonyx > Dicrostonyx torquatus. The sequence continues at coordinate 2,761,082 of JAQHUG010000042.1, read as the reverse complement.
AACCCCTAGTACACAGGTAAAAGATTCTGACTCATTTTAGTAGAAATACAGAGTTGTTTGGAGCCAGGGGCAGATCTGATCATCCCCATATCTGAAACCTTCCACAGCTTAACCACATCATAATAGAAAAGTGAACATCAACACTGAGTGCTGGAGCCCTCCAACCACCTTGATTTTGTTGTCTAACATAGCTCCACATAGCACTCCAGCCTCAGGTGCTTCCTTAAAGCTTGCTCAGTTACATTAAACATCACCCAACCTGTGACGCCTGAAGTTTACCAAGGACCACCATTCCTATTTCCAGATGAAGGCTTGCCCTGTTCCTCCCTCCTTTAGGAATTTGTGCAACGGGTATTATATTCATTTCTGTAGCAAGCTGCCATGAACTTGCTTATTTAACAAAACAAAATTTCATTCTCACACTTCTGGAGGACTGTTTGTTTCACTGAGCCCAAATCAAGGGGTCTACAAAGCCAAAATCCCGTTGTGGGTTTAAAGGGAAATCCATTATCTTCATTGCTTTTTCTATTTTCTAGTTGAAGGTGGACTACTAGCAGTGTCACACAACCTTTGCCTCCACATCACCTTGTCTCTTCTTTGTTCTATATAAAACTCCCTGCCTCTATTATAAAAGACCTTTCTATGACATTTAGCACCTATGCAGATTCTACAGGACAAGTTCCTCAGACATAGATCCTTAATTGCATTAGTGAAGGCTTCACATTAGAATGACATTTACATGATGAGCCTGATACCCGTTTTGCCATATTTTGTCAACCATCTCCTTAGAGAAGTCTCCCTTTTCCACAGTGCCTCCTCTGACCGTCCCTTTTAATGACCTTACTACCAGCTGGCCCTCTTTGTTACTTTGTAAGTCAAAATCTAAGCATCATGAACAGGGTTGTGTTTTACCTCTTTCTTTCTTTTTCTTTTTCTTATTTTTTGCATTGTCAGTCATACGCAGGCTTTTAACGATGATTTTTGATTGAGTTTATAATGAATAAATTATACAAATGTATAAATAAAATGAAGAGATTTACTGCTTTTCAGTTAAATGGAAAATGTGTGTAGTAGGGCAAAACTGTCCCCTCAAAACATTTTCCTGATCTTAATTTCCAGAATCCATGCTATAACTTTATATGGAGAGAGTAACTAGTTCATTCTACTGTAAAAGGTTATCATATTGAAGATTAGAACATATGTGTTTTAACATGGATGATCTACGTAGGCATAAATCACTTACCTGGAGCAATGTCAGAACAAAAAGCGAGACGAATAAAAGAAAAGACACAAGAAGAGAAAGTAGTGTGACTGTGGACACTGGACACTGACGTTGGAGTGAGGATGCACTATTGAAGGCAAGGCAGCAGCCACCTGAAAGTGGCAAAGACCTTACTCGGCCTTGGAGCTGGAAGCAAGGACAACCAGTCTCAGATTACTTGCCTCTAAATTGCCATGTAATATATTTCGGTTATTCTAAGTAAGCCTACTTGTGGTCATTTGTAGCAACAGTCCAAAGAAATTAATAAACAAAGAATATAGAAATACCTAATAAAACACTTGATTATCAAAGAATGACAATGTAACTGGTGAAATGTATTTTATTTTTATCTTATGGAAAATATTATTATCTTCAAATTGTACCTGGAATTGTTGTTTCAGTTCTTGTTTGTAAGTCAGGAGTAGGAGACCCGCAGGAGTCATCGGAAAGAAAGGGTAATGGAATACATGTGAGACAGAACCTAAATGCAGTAAAGGAATGAACCAGATGTGTGCAGGGACATAGGAAAAGACAGTGGGAGAGGGAGCAGATGAAAACAAAAAGAGACATATTTGTATGAAAAGCCACAACACCAATAACTCTGTATGCTAACTTTAAATTTTTAATTTAAAATAAAGAGAGAGAGAAGTCTAAAGTCAGATTTCTTATATTTCAATTCTTCCTCTAAACCTGAAGATCAGAAGGGTCTCTACTCAATATTTTCATTTTGATATTTTTTTTAATCTAAAATAACTGGAAAGGAAAGGCTGCCTAATGATGACCTTGAAATTTAAAAAAAATTTACAAAGTACTTAGAAATGTGCTTAGTATTTACTTAATGCTGGACAATTAGGGAATATACTTTATTATTAAATTATAAACAAAAAGAGCTTACTAGCAATATCAGTTCACAGTGTTTTTAACAATCAGACTGACAGTGTTTAACAATTACGAGAACACACGTTAGTAGTAAGTTAGTAGTCAGTGCACTGTTTCTTGGTGGTAGTAAGCAAAAATTCTGTTAGCTCGGTGGAGGGCAATCTGATACCCATCATCAAATGTTAAGTTTCAACAAGACTTTTGAAACAAATTCTTTGAATACTGGACTACTAGAGACCTAACAAATCATCTTGGATTTGAAGAACCAAGAAACTAAAAAGCAGAAAGCTCCCTGAAACAAGGAACTCATCAGAACTTTTATAAAAAACTGCCAGTTTAGAAGTGGCATGACACCAAAAAGTAGCAGCTAAGAGGCTGAGTTGAAGGTTTGGAAAATGAGAGGACTGGAGAGGTAAAGTTTAGTTACAAAGAATAAGGAAATAACTTCTGATGTCATGATCCACCAGCAACAGAAATACAGAGGCTGGTCCACACTGCGCCAAAGACACTACTCAGATTCCTGACTGTGTTTTTGGTAAGAGTTATTTACCTAAAGCATGTATTAAGAAAATGAAAAGATGAGAAAAGTATAAAGAAAAATACCTTGCAATTGTCTAACAATGGTTAAAGAAAAGCAATATTGTATAAAAAGTGATGGTATGGATCTGAGGGGAAAATGACCTTTCTTTATCAGTGGTGATTAAGCAAAATGGCGCAGCTGCTGTGTAAAACTGGTGGTTCCTCATAAGAATTAGTCAATTGTAATCTGTGTGGCTCAGTGCAGACATACATGTAGAAGTATACAAAAGTTGGGTGAAGTGTTATTCACAATAGCCAGATGTCGGCAATAATTCAACTGCCCAACAATGAATGGATACAAAAAGAAATGGGAGATACATTCCATGAATGCTTATTCAGCCATAAAAAGAAATAAAATTTCAGTTACATGACATAGAAAAATCTAAAATACATCATGTTGGTTTAAATAATCACACAAAAGCTCCAATGTTGCTTTTTAACTTGTATGAGATAACTCAGCAAAATGCATTAAATGATTGTTTCAGAACTCACCCTTACCTAATGTCCATGCTTCTCTTGTTCATCACATCTTTCTCTTGATGTCTTTTAATTCAAGGCTTTATTAAAAATGGTTGCTAGGGCTGATAACCAAAATTATTCTGTGGAAATTTCTAAATTCACATAAATGATTTATGGTAGAACATGCCTGAGTTAAATAGATACATTATTGGATTGTTTGTAAATAATAACAAATTAGCTCATTTCAGGGATCTTCTCCATGAAGGTAGTGAAGAAAAGAAGTCACAACATTGAATAGGCTCAGAAGAAAAATATATGCATTTCGGCAACAACTGCTGGGACATTGCAGACCCAGAGAAATGCCAACTTTACACAGATCCCAGAGGCTAGAAAATATCCCATTCATGTTCTCAAGAGATCCCAGCCAAAAGAGTCCACAGTACCATTTGTTATAAATGATTCATCCCCACTTTACCAGGTAACATGTGTGGGTAACCGTCTGTTGGCTAATTAGCTTTATCCAGAGGGAGAATGTGTTCCTCATCTCTACATGACAGGCACTGGCTTTGCAAGTAAGAGCAAGGTGCCCAGGGATGTTAGACTCCCACAGAACTGGGAGGAAGAAGTAACTCCCTTACTGTTTGAATTTCAAAGAGATGACTCTTCAGGATCTTGAGAAAAATCTTAATGGGTCACAAAATTGACAAAAGTCCTAACTACTGGTCAAAAGCATATAATATATATATATATATATATATATATATATTAAAAATGGGAAAATACTTACCATTACACATTTTTTCAAGGCAAATATCTCCAAGCAAAATGTGACAGAAGGGCTCTTAAACCCCTTTTATAATTATGGTTGTCTTTGTAATGTCAAATATTTATCCGTAATCTCATAATGAAGTTTTAGTATGTTTATCTCAGTGATTGATGGTATGAGTATATGTATGTAGCATTTTCAACTCCATTTGTTTTCATTACTGATGGATTTTTATGTATTTGTAACACTTTCCCTCATATATTTAAATTCTCTTTTGACTAATATTCATGATTTCTTAACTTTTGTGAAATAGTAAATGTCAACATAACTGATAAATTATTAAGTTTATAGTATTACTTAGTGTATTTTTTGCATTTAGTGACATTAACCTAGAGTATTTTATTGTTTCTCTTTTTGTATGAATTATATTTGGGGGAGATGGTATGAGCTTAATTTATTTTTGTTATTGATTCTTTTCAGAAATACTTGTCCCCCAAGCAACTCAAATTCTAAACAGGAAAATGATGGGCACATAAATTGCTTCACATCCTTAGCATTTGTTTGCCAGTAAAATGCACATGTTGTTGTAATATGGAGGGTCTAAGTAAGCATATCTGAACTAGCCTGGATATGCCTGCACAAAGGAAGGTAGAGACACTGGCCATGCAAAGAGGTCAAACTGAACTAAGTGTGCTAGGCCAGATAGCCACAGGCTTGAACCATCCTGGGTAAGGAAAGTCCTCCTTCATAATCAGCAGCTTGTAAACTCAGAAAGTGAAACCCCAAGATTTGATTACTGATCAAAGAATGGGGGCTGTTTCTTCTTTTTTGTACCCTTGGTGAGGATATGACATTCTGCATTGAAAAAAAAAAGTCTTATAATTACTATCTAGACAAAGACTTGTTTTGGTAAAAATCCAGATACACTACTGTCCTTGCCCTTAAAAATTCCTTCAGTTGGGTCTGTTGTGCACAAAGGATGGTGCCCATCAGAAGATACGGTTTATTTTATAAATCTACCTTAAAATGTAGGGTGGTACAATATTCTCTTTGACAAATTCCACCCTGAGAAAGCATCATCTGTTGCGATGGTGTCCCTGTCCATTGTCTACTCTCATCCCTGAGAGTGTTTTGTATCACTCTGTGGTAAACTTAACCTACCTTCTACCCTATACTCTGTATGTCTGGTCTGAATCTTTTCAGCAGAGATCAAAAATACCAGGGAACTGAGGGGAGTACAGAATTAGATTCTAGTAATACATAAGATTTAGAAGAAAGTCTGCCACTTTTGAACCACAATTATCTAGAGAGTACATTAAAAATATGAATACAGATAGTCTATACTAGAGCCAGAATATCTGAGCTGTGGTCTCAGGAGTCTTTACATTAATGCCTATACATTTCCTGTTTCAAAGTTCGGCAAAATTTGGAATGAATGCTTTAAAATTGAAATTGGTACCCAGAGGAAATGGAGCTCAACCAGAGGTCAGATAATAAAAAACTTTAGAGATTTTATCCTAAGAGGTGCTAGCTTAGACTTGTCATTAATTTCCACTGGGCTATAAGAAGTCTAGAAAGATGAGAAGAAGGAAAACATGAGAACAGGAAAGAAAATTTGGAATGAGTGCTAACTTAAGGGTGCTTTCTTTCCCACCAGAGTTGAGCCGTTTCTTCTACCTTATCTATTTCCTACCATTTAAATGTCTTGGCAAATTTTTTAGCAAAGACTTCTCGATGGAGAGCCTCATATTTCCAGATATAAATATGACAACTGTTCTTTTAGATGGAAACAAAACCATACTAGTAGAGTAAAAAAAATGAAGTCTGTGTTTTAGAAATTGTGGTAGAGTTATACCTTTGCTTTCTCGGTCTTTAAAATAGGTTATATAAACAGGAAAATAATGTAATAATGTTGTAATAATGTAGGATTCTTGAGAGAGGGAAACTTCCTTCCTCATGATTGACAGTAATAAATTCATTGCAAGTGATGGCTTATTATGTATTGAATAATGTATAAAACACATTAAAAGAAAAAAGTGTCATCATAACACCTACCTGATAAAGTGCCTATGAAGAATGTTTAAAACATTTTAAAGGCATGTTATGAACTAAAGAGTAAGTACTGCTGCACCATCAGCTGTCCCACCACTTATTTCATGCTTTCTAAGTTGTAGTTATGTTGGCATTGGGTGCTGAACAATTTGGTGTTGTTGGGACAGTCTTGTGTTATTCAGTATCTTCTGCACAGAAAATGACAATGTGACAGTAGCACCTTCCTCAAGTCATGATGACTAAAAATGTCAAGACACACAAAAAAATTATCTTTTGGAGAGAAAAAAATCAATCTTGTTTGAGGACCAATGACTTCCTAATAAAATGTAAAGAAGATATTTTTTGAAATTTCAGTACTTTTAAATTCTCATATATACAGTAGTAATCTAACCCAGACTCAGTCTATAAAATTTATGTTCACCAAACTTGAGCAAATAAATGTTAACATATACTAGAATAATTTTTCCCAGGAACAGTTAAGAGTAAGGATTATGAAGTTGAAGCTTAAAGACAAACTTTCATAGACAGTATAATGCCATACACAGCACACATTCCTTTTGAAGCAGGAAAATGTGTCCCAATGTCCTCTAGAGTTGACATGCCTGAAAAACTGCCATTGATGGTTTCCAATCTATACAGAAACCTCATGGTTTCTGCACACACCTCTCTCTCTCTCTCTCTCTCTCTCTCTCTCTCTCTCTCTCTCTCTCTCTCTCTCTCTCTCTTTCTCTCTTTCTCCCTGTGTGTTTGTGTGTGTGCGTGTGTTTGTGTGTGTCTCCTTGTGTGTGTGTATCTGTGTGTATGTCAGTGTGTGTCTCTGTATATGTGTGTCTGTGTGTTGTGAGTGGTGATACAGAAAAGCATCCTTGATATGAAATTTCACTACTTTTCACAGACCTCCTCTAAGCGTCTAGAATCTAGATCTTTTGGGTACCAGTGCTGCTGATTCATCAGCACTCACTTATGACCCTGCTGACCTTTGCCGAATTGGGGAATCATTTTCTCTGTAATGAAAATTCTTGGAACCAAAGGTACATTAGGCTCCAAACAGTCAAAGAATAGACTCACCTCTGGCCACTCTGAATTTGACTTCTATAGATCTCACTTCAACATTTTGCCTCTAAAGAGTCTTAAATCTTGCATACTTAACTTAAACCGACAGTAATACTGGCACCTTCCCCAGCATTCTTAAAGTTCATTTTTAAAGTTTCAGTGACATATTGCTTTGGTAAAACTTACAGAGTCTTTGCTTTATGGAAACAACACCCTTAACAGTATAAGCTGTTTAAATAAATTACTCTATATCCATATACAGACTTTTAATATCCATAGGTAAAAAGAATAATTAATGGCATGAAAATTATAAACAGTAAATCATGATTTTATAAATATATGAGTTAAGCATGCTGCATTCAAGTGAAAAATATTTTAATTCACATATTTACCTTAAATAATTCTGTTTCAAGTGTTATACCAGAGATGAAGCAGAAGCCAGCCTGCTCATAGGTAGACAGACTAACCCTTCATGCTCTGAACTACCCTTTTAGCCTTCATCCTTGGGATGAGTCTCTGCATCCTTGTTCAACACCAGGAATACTGGGCATACATAACTTCCAGTAGACTCTGTCTGGTGTTTCTATACTTCATGACTAATCTCCTTAAACTTTTTATATTCATCCAAGAAGTCAAGGTCAATCATCATTCAAAGCCCCTTCTATTTTCTGTGTCTTTGGGAGGCATCCATTTCACCTTTCCACTGGCAGAATTCTGGCTGTCTCCTGGAGACATTGTTCCTTGAAATTCAGTCAAGTGGAAATTGAGTTATTTCTTTTATCTTATTGTACTTCTCAGCTTGGAAATGTCCTGAGTGTCCTCTTTTTGTTTCTCACTGTCATTCGCAAACCACTTGCCCTCTTCCCAAACATTTCCTGTTATCTGAAAACACATGCTTTCAAAGTGTATGACCCACTCCCCACTCTGTAATATACTGCCTATCAAGTCTTGGCAGTATGTTACACATTAATTCTTTGATTTTGCTTTGTGTCTCATTTTAATCTTTCTGTGCACTTGTCCTTTGCCCTCTATCATTTGCTAATCTTCTTCCACAACTCTGTTCATACCCTAGTTTCTCTTATGGAACTGGATTATTGAATAAACATATTCAACTTTTATATTGGAAAAGAGCAAAGGGATACTTTTTGCTTTCAGTATTGAGACTAGAACCCAGAGCTTCAAGTACTCTAGGGAAGTCTTATACCACTGACAGTATTCATACAAACAATAAATTTCTAAACTGGAAGTTGAAAAGGATTATAAAGTTAGCATTATATGTACTTGTTAAAAAAATAGAGCCCCAAATTCTCAATTAAAATAATTGTAAGCAAAACATGGCAATAAGGAAAGAATTGCAGACTTTACCTTCTTTTGACCATAAATTGAGGTCACGCCAAACAGGACACATCAAAAAAAAAAAAAAGTGGTAGATCATGTGAGTGTCCACAAATAAAGTGAGTAGGAATTAAAGGTAGAGTTGGTCATGATTATTTAGGTATGGCTTGAGAGTCTGAACTGGATGCAGCAAATGATGACTCTTAGAGGATGCTCTGAAGTGCCAAATAGAAATTGATTGTGCTGATGATCTGAGTACAAATATTTATTGATTCTTGCTGGCCTATTGACTCATCCACTAATATGATCATGCTCAGTGAAAGCATGCTAATTACTTGTCCATCTTTTGTCATATATTTCTACCTCATAACAATAACTTCACTGAAAGGAGTCTTTATTCTTGAAATATCATGAGTTCATTCACCCTGTAACCTGTGCTTGACTAATTCTGTTCTATCAATAGTTACA